>JAMKCH010001547.1:0-39823 GCA_023653785.1 Ophioderma brevispina
AGTCAAAATGTTAAAATGTATATATGAATATATGTAATTAAAATCGGGAGTTAATTGCATTATTTATTTTATTAATACTTTTATAATTTTAAATGGCGCGTTCAGCAGCAATGACTATTTGCCCCAAGAACCTCAACCTCCATTACCAAAATCCTATAACCAAAGCTGATATGTTAGAATTTAAAAAAGACAGAAACAGCGTGAAATGGGATAGTCACGAGGAAATAGGAATTTATACGCAGGATAATTTATGAAGAATCAAAACATGTCTCGTCGCAGCCGCCAAGCACGGTAGTACCAAAAACCTACCCTACTAAACAGCCCTACCAAACCACAAGGCAACTGTATTGGGCGTGCCGTACACCCACAATTTAAGGACCAGTGCCCCGTGGGCTTTGCTTCAGCAGTCACCATCTCCCCATCATGATTGGGCCTACCCTCAACACCATGATTGACAGGCTAAACCATACGACCACTTGTGGACGAAAGTAATCTCCAGGGTGTTTTGTTGATATGGAACAAATAACTCTTAGGAGAAGCGAGGAGTCCAGAAAGGATGCCAGAACTTGTAAATACAGTGAAAAACTTCCCTCAAGTGGACCGGACCATGAAGCCAAACCAGCAATGCTAGTCGCATGCCATGAACTAGTTTGTCTCCAACAGCAGACCAAAGCGACAAGAACAACGAATATGGGCATAACTATCCCGAGCCTAGAAATAGACGGGTCAGCAATTGCTTTTTTTAAAAATTTCCACAGACACCCACTGCGTTCCTCTGGAAGCTGCTCTATAACGCACCTGAGGACAATAACATCAAAGAGACATGATAGGCACAAAGCTGACATAAATGCTACAACAACCAATTCAAGTCAACTGAGTAGGCCTATGACGCGAGGCAATACAGTAATAATCCATAGTGTCCCAAACTGACGTGGGATTTCACCATCGCCTCTATAACTTTTCCAAGCTTCCATACTCGAAAGTCTGGAAGCTATTGCAACAAATATCTAAACCTAAAGTAATGGTAAGGTATAAGCAAGATGCAAACCACCCCCAGCGCTCTGTGCAGGAGGTGCAGGAGCAGGAAACACTATGCCTGATGCAACTGAAATGTTAAAACGAACCTCATTTAGAGATGAATAATTAATCAACAAAACATACTCTACATCCCTAACGTCCCTTTTCGGAAAAATGACTACACCTGACGATCACACCGCCAAAAGATGGAGGGAGCGTTATTTTTCTTGGTGATCTCGGGGCAATTTCCCCTTAAAACACCGGCCAGGGTTCCGCTCCGTGATTTTTGAAAAGTGCAATAAAATGCAGTTTAGGGACGTTAGGATTTCTTGTGCAATGTTATAATGTTTAATCTACTGATTTGTTTTTCTGTAACATGCTGAAGGGTGAAGTCACTGGCATGGATCGTTCTTGGTTGATGACTGTGGGATGCACTAGGCCTTTTGCTATTGCTTGTTGGTTTTTCTGGTTGCTCGCCAGTTTTGGTTTTCCTCTTGCCTTGTCCTATCCTACCTACGGTCTATTGCCATTTTTAATTTTTTCCGCTTAATTAGTATTAGTGTTTTGCAATTTGCCTATCATTGATTTAAACACATGTTTTTGAAACATTGTTATGTGTTTTGCTCATCATCACTTATATAATCCAGTTGTATTAATCAGTTCTATTACCTCAAAGCTTATTGCCTTTCCACTGTAAACGCAAACTCCGCCAAAATACTCTTTATTGTCTGGTAGGAGGCCTATATTACCACCTGAGGCTAAGTTCTGTATTTATTACAACGTTACTTTTTAATCAACACAACCTTTCGAATATTACGTTACGGAAATTGCAAGGCTTATTGCCTTTCCGCTGCTGACAATCCATGTCTTTTTTGCCTAAAAGAACCAATTAATCCTGTGGGGGGGGGGGTGTGGGGGACTTTCTCAAGACGACCAACCTTTGGTTTCGTTTTCTGTTCTCTTCAACCAAGCCAATCCTCCTCCTGTGCACATTAACGGTCCTGGACATGCTTTAAAAAAACATACTTTTAATCCACAAAAAATGGTTTCATTCATATTATGTATTGGTATCAATGTAAAATCTGCATGAAGCAGTAATTGAGAAACCGTATATTTGATAACCCCTTGGGCATAATATCATGTGTTTTGGACCAGGTTTTCAAAGGATTCCAAATGAGTGATTATCGCGCTGGCAAGCGTGACCCAAAAGTGGACTCCCCAGTACCAAATACGCGGTACGCGATCCGCGTCATGATCGTCATCGTGTAACGTACGGTGCGCGTGGCCCAGTTTTCTGCATACGTACAAAGTTGACTTCTCGTGATATGCTTCGTCCGTGTTGTATCATATGGCATCATAATTTTATCTTGATTGATGCTTTAAAATACGAATTATATATGTGCTGTATTGTCACGGCTGCCCAGCGGTGACCGTATAACCGACAAGAGAATCATACAGCAAAGCTTTATTCAAGTTCCCAGAAAAAGAACCACAAGGAGAGATATCTGGAGAGTGCGGTGCGGTTAGCCCGGGTGAGCTTTGTTTACAACTTGTTACTCTGACCGTCATTTACGGGGTCAAATCCAACTCCAGCATCTTATGCCGCGTTCGCGAAAAGGAGACGGCCCTGCCAGTTTGGGTATATTTATCCTTGAATTTAACACGTTCCCGATGTTCCACCTTTTAAAAATCTGTGTGCGATATGATCAGGATACTGTTTGAGGGCGAAAATGTAAGAAATTAAGGAAATGTCTAAACTCAGGCCATGTCCATGGACCTTTAGCCACTACGTCAATGAACCCCTTTGGTGGTGTGTGGACAATAACATCACTATTTATTCAATGACTAATAACTGTTCTTTTAGATAAAGGGCGATAGATAGACCATTCGCGAATAAAAATGCGTCTGGAGGTTGCGTTGAGGCTTGCTATTGCCTAACATATCGAACCGCATCGTAGACTGGCAGAAACTATCAAGCTGTTTACTGCTTAATGTACAAGATTGAATGCGATTTTTTTCACCTAAATATCAGTACCCTTTTGGATATATATCGTTTTTTATTTGAACGTTAAAAGGACCAACGCCTACCCCTAACGATTTCCTTTATATAAAAAACCACCAAATGCCCTTGCCATATTCGCATGTCGACGAGTCTATCAAGCAAGAGATAAGCCACCAAATCTAACCGGAAGGTCATTCGGTCTTTGGCCGCTTTTTCCGTTGTCGTCTATGGGAGCCCGGACTCTGGCTCCCGGCTGACTATCTACTTTCTCTCAACCGATCTGTGCGATTAATCGTAGCTCAAAAGCCACCCCCTGAAATGTTTTTTATTTTTTTTTTTATTTGATATGCACTTTCAGACAATATCATTCAGCGTATCACAATAAAAACGTAAACACTTGGTGCAGCGACTAGAAAATTTTTGAACAAAAGCATATGACTCGTTGTTCTTTTTGGTAAGAGGTAAAATCGGACTTGTTATTCCCAAATTTTGTTGTAGTTATGCCCCAAAATCAGGTCGTAATTGGAATGTTTCTGGGATTTAATTACAGTGCAATGATAATGGTATACTCCAACAAGGAGCGCAGGTCTTTGATTCAAATCAATTGGATTAAGGGGCAATTAGATGGATTAGGCGGATAAGTACAGTTGAACCATCTCCTTCTTTCTCATCGTCTCTGCTATACACACACCTTCATGTCACTATCCGTTTTTAATTCTGAATTCTCCCCGTTTCTATCGGGGTAACTGCTGCATATTTTAAAAGTCGGCTTGTGGTTGCTTAATGATTATTAATCCTAAATATTTTTTATTTAAAATGCCTATCCCGTTCATTATAATTAGCTGTTTCATTCGGTAGGCCGCATATTACCAATTATATTATTATTATTATTACAAGCCATTTAATGGCGCTCTAAGAGAACAGAGGCCTACAAGTACAACATTACATTCCATTGATAAAACGGCACGTTTTCCCAAGAATATTGGAACAAAATTAATGATTTGTTTGGTAAGTGTGTGAAAGTGCTCAACACTTTACCAGTCAACGACTTGATTATGATAACTAACATCACCGTGTTCATGTTCATCACTCTACTGCATAATAGACCATGTTCCATCCTACGACATCCTACGTCACTTCTTTTGTTGCCGTGCTTAATTCCCACATGCCTTGCGAATCCGGTTTTTGTTTTTTGTATGGCCCGTGGTATTAAAACTCTAAAAGATACAATTGCCCAGTGTGTAACAGTCAGGCCGACGTATTTCAAGATACCAGGCCCTAACCTGTTAAAACATTGCTGTTAACTGGTCTAGGGCGTTTTGGCCTAATGGAATAAGTCCCAAGGATTTTAGACTAGATGGTTTTAGGTTGGAATCCTGTTCTGAATCCATTTGTTTTTTGTTTTGGTCACCCCCATAAAGGAAACTGTTAAATAAATCGAGAATATTCATGAAAGACGAGGTGGCACTTCCGCAGCGATTTCCATTAATGACCATTTAAATTTCGATCTCGCTGCAACATGTAGCATTAAAGCCATCCCTCCCTCTTTTCAATAAACGTATTTAATTAATCTTGTACATACTAATATAACTCATTCCTGCAAGGGCGGCTTGCATTTGCTTTGAGGGTTTTAGTATTTTCGGTGACAGTTTTTTCGCTCTTCAGATTAGCTCCCCGCAGTATTACCCTCTTCAGTCAGTGCTGTAATTTTCCCCTGGACCAGCAATGCTACTTTGTTTAACTAGACTAGCTATATTGTCGGTTAACATGGCTCCACAGTTAAATGCTAATCCTGCTAAATGTATTTGTTTACATGCCAAAGTTTCCTCGTGCCATCGAGAGATGCTCTTGGTTACAGATTTTTATGGATACCCTTCTTTAAGCTCAAAAGTATATGCCACAAGCAAGGCTACAAAAAATAACGGTTGGCCTGGAATGAAATACGGTAAGACGCAATTAAGAGAGAGTGAGAGAGGTGGAAGGGGAGAACTCGATGTCCACATCAAAAGCATTTAAATATTTCCTTCCGCCCAACCAGTAATAGTATTTATGGTAATTTCTGTAATCTGCGGATCGGATCTATAAATATAATTTAATTGTACTAACTGAATAACGCATAGACTCAAATACTGTCTTAAGCCCAGAAGTCATTATCCGTAGTCACGACTAAACTTATTGTTACCACCCTTTTCTCTCTCTCCATCCTCTCTCTCTAACAGAAAGATTGATCAATGACATAAATAATACTAAACTAACAAACACAAAAGTAAGTCCCCCTCTAACACTTTGCTTGCTCCTAATTTCTTATGTAGGAAAGTTTATTAAAGTCATGACTAGTAATCTATTTCTATGTTGTTATTTTCATTGTGGTGTGAAAATTTGATGAATCTGTTACTTCACGGGTGACTGAGCACAGATTAAAGACAAAAATAAGGCATTTTCAAAGTCACAAAGATATCAATACTTGAGTCGATTGACAGCAGCTAACTTCAATGTTGAACGTACTGTTCAGTAAATGTGTGGCATCCCCCAAATCTTGTCAAATGACCTCTTGACATCGGTGTACCACGGGTATTGATATCTGGTCAATACGCTGCTGAGGTAGAGCATCCAAAAAACATTCCTCCTTCACGAAACGCGATAAGTCTACCACTGTTCTCTTTGTATTGCCTAACCCACGCAGCCGCGCGCAGTGGCTGTAAGCCTGCTATTAACTAAAAACGGGAGGGGGGATCGTCTGCTATTACACAGTCCACGTAAGGGTATTTAGAGCCGTCTGCTTTGGTTTCAGTTTGTAGACTTATTGTCCTTGTTGAAAGTATTTTATTATTCAAAAAATATATAATTATTAAGACAATATACAGATGTTAATCTAAAAAAAAAGGACTTTTTATTATTGGAATAACCCCAATTTTGGGAAAAAATTAAGATTGTGACGTCAACTGGCATGGTTGGTTTATTATTTTGCTCGGGGGACCCATTAAGGTAAAAATGACGTACTATCCCTACTTGAAAAAACAACCGATTTATATCTCCATCGTACTCGGTTTTTTGAATCAGTAGGGAAAAGGTAATGTTGTAACTGTTTAGACATATAAACCGTGTCTTTGGCAACAATACTAGCACTCTGGCAGAGGGCAATGTCATCCTTGATTTAACATAGTCGGTTTTATATATACTCGGTCGCCCCCGAAGAGCAAAGCTGATACTGCTACCTGACACGTGACCGGTACCTGACACGATGACACCAACTATTCATCTCGTTACGGTTATAACTACAATACGGCAAAACAACAAGCATTCTGTATCTCCGTTTGTCACCGCGATCGATCAAGATGTGAGACTATACGGTAGTAAAGACTAGTTGGTTTTCAATGCATTTGAGGCGTAGTAAAAGACACCTTTCGAACCTAACCCTATAGATGATTATCTATCGCTCTTCTAAACCGAACACTGTCTTGTGGCTCAGTCGGTTAGAGCGTCGTGCATGTAATCCAAGGTCGCCGTTTCTTCGAATCCGGCCCAAGCGCACATGGTTTTTTTTTCAACACTATCGTGCGCTTGACATCTCCAGGGAAAGATTAATAAATATATATATTTTCAATGCCGTTCAAGTCCATGTGGTGGTACTTTTCAATGACGTACTTACCAGCTCATCGGGGAAGCTATTACTTAAATGGTTTTTCCAACAATCGTTCAAAATTCAAATCCATGGCAAAATAAGCTCCTTAGTGATAGCCATGAACAGTAATAGTATCAAGTGTCATGTCCCGCATGAATTTGAACCATTTAACCTTGCATTCAATAACATTGGTTCGAATTTGACACCCTCAACTTGGTTTACACATCAGATTTTTTCAGGTGAATGAATTTCAGCTGTGCTTTTAAATTTGGTTTGTAATTGAATGTACACAAACTCCATAAACTTTCCCCTGCAAAAGTAATCTCTATCAAACGTAATACCCTTGAACATACGGCGCCATGGCTTACAAGCTATGCGCTCTGTGCCATGCGCAACCGTACACTCTAATACAAACAGCCCGATTATAATATTATACACCCAAAAACCATTGCACTCCTGGATGCATGGGCTTGAAGTCTATCGTATTTGTTGGATGTCCTCTTAGGGGTGGACTGGCGCAATGAAGACAAAGGTATTACCATAGGCAGCCTCATAATGCTACGTACAATGTGGACGGAGAAGTAATGATATCATTTGTTAGTTTTAAAAATGCCTTATTTGTTCTTTGATCTGTGCTCAGACATCCGTGAATAACGGTTCAGCAATAACAGCACAATGTTTTTGAAGGTCGCCCCCAATTTTTCCAAAAATGTTTGAGGTCTCCGTAATAATCATGTGCAGTGGTTGCTGGAAACGTCTTTCCAAATATAAAATAGGTATGAATATCGCCATTTACGTGTCTATGCTCATCCATTAGTTGTTCAGGTTGGTTCAGCAAGTAAGTTAGAGGTCATTTTAGTAGGTGGCACAATTTCTCAATGAACGGGACAGAATTGGCGTTTCCAGCCCGGCCGCTAAATTGCAATCCTGGCTGCCGATTCTAATACAAAAATCGCTTCTTTAATTACAAATCTCACTTTTGAGGAGCATTATCCATGCGCAGGTATAGTTACTAGACATCCACCAACACTACTGTGACAAAAATTACAAATTTTGCAAAATTGGGGGCGCTCTTCAAAAAATGTGCTGTTATTGCTTTAACTAACAAGCAAGAAATTTCTGCGGAACAGAAATCTGGCAGGCCGGGTACTCTCTCGTGCATGATGTATTTTCCCTCAACACCCTATCCTAGATAGATTTCCTTTCCCGGAACCGACAAGTGACCGCAAATTTTTGTGGACCCAACGGGTAATCCCCTGCCGACTAATGGAGTGTTCATAAATCTTTGGGGGAGGGGTTGGAAAAGTTGGAGCTTCGACATCAATAATTTTGATCCCCCCTTTTTAGGTTCGAAATCTTTGTTTGACCCCCCCCCTTTTAGGGTCTTAATTCCCCCCCCCCTATACCTTCAGACTAAAAAGCAAGACAAATTGGCAGAGAAGACATGTACAGAATCCCTATAGGTGCTAACTCAGAGGTGGGGTCCAGTCATCATAGGTGGCCCTGCAGTAAAAGTATAAATTTGACGATTTTGCGCTCAATGGCGTCTAGCGATTTGCCATCGGATGGGTGGTGGATCCTCTTCTCACACAAAGCGCAGAAGCCTTCGCAATACTCACGTTTGTAAATTTACGTATTTTCCTTATGCAAAATGATAGAACCCATTTTATTAATGTTTTTACGCGTTTCACCACATATCAAGTTGCACATTTTGGTACGGTCTTAAAAAATCAAATCTTAATCATGTTACTTAGTTGGCTATGTAAGATTTGTTTTTTAATGAATTATTATTATCTATGTAAGCACACATGTGCATGATATCTCATTTCGTAACTCTTGCAACTTTTTTCTAAACAAATTTGTTTGGGGTACTATTTTACAGCGCTGAAACCTCGCATCAGTCGCTTTCCTATAGCATTTTCTCTTGCATTTTCATAACCATCTGAAATTTTCCAAGGGGCTCACAAAAAACGATGATACTGTAGGGCCTAATCGGTATTAAAAATGAAATCACCATTTGAGAGTAGCACAGCAGCCGCGGCAGCCAGCCCGAGGCCTTCTGCGAAATATGGCGGAGGGTTAGAGCGCAAAGCGCGCAGCTGCTCCGGCGCACACACCGCATGGGACCCGGAGCCTTTCCGCCGACCCGCTGTGCCTAAGAGGCCAATGGGCGAAGGAGACGGAGGAAAGGGCTCGGTTACAGATCCAGCTCATCGGGCAAGGCTATCCTGCATATCGGAGCAACTTCGCGTGTTATCCCAGGGTAGCCCGGCCTGATGAGATGGTGGCGATCCTTGATGAGACCTGCGCTTGACTTTAGAACCCCAACTCTGACCAACGGCTTCTTCAGCGACTCTGACTATGAGTCCTCCGGAATCAGACGAGTTTTTATCTTATGATTTCGCGCGAGCCAGCCCGCCCGCGCAGAGGGTGCCGAGTTCATTGACCGGGCAGAAAATGACCCATAACGAGGACCTTGAACCTGCTGTGACCCTTCTCGACCAATTCGGATGGACGCAACATTTGACACACAACGGTGAGACGATGTTTTTCGCGGTACACAACCGAGTGGACCGACATTGACGCAGCCCAACAGATGCTCCCTGGACTCATTTGCGGAGTTTTCTTCCCTCTTATCTCTTCCAAAGAAATCGCTGACTGGACAACATCCGGTTGAAGAGAAGAGGGGGAGAAAGATGACATCGGTCCCCGAAATCCGCACGTGTTTGGGTATCCATCTGTTAATTGGAGTGACCTCACTGGCGAACCGGTGATTTGCAGTGCGATTGGCAAGACGCGTTTTGAAACCCTGTCTCTTTTGCGAACCCGATTACAGACGCGAATGACCCCGAACCATGTCAACCGTTACTTTCTGTTCGGGCTTAAGAAGAAGCCTAAGAGAGCGAGAGGCACATTCTCCTCCTCGCCGCTCCGCCTGTAATTGTTGATCGGCATTAAAATGGTTTGACTCTTACATTCGTTGTCTGAAACAAGTTGTTAAATTAATATGACATTAACTCTTAGCAACAGAGGGGCTAAGTGGTTTCCCCAAAGAGGTTCCTATATAGATAGAGAGGCAGAAACGTTTTTACGTAATCTTTAGAATTCACCGTCTCCCGCATGTTTTGGCCGACCACAAAGAAAACCTAGAGTACCAGCAATATAAAGCAATGGCTGCCTCCGATTCTTCCTCATACTGTGGTGCCGCTTTGCATATTACACTAATCGGTAGTGATACAACAATTAATGTATGTGTTAGAGGTGGCCAGTTTTAATAATAGTGTACTGGATCATTGTGCTCGGATACTCTTTTTTCCTCATAAATGCAATGCGCGCTTAGGTGAAAATATGTATGCATTGAGGCGGTTTATTTAATCAAGACGACTGATGTGTCATTTCATTCGTTGTGGTGCCATGTAGGACAAAATTTACCACCCAATAGCAACCCAACATCACAACTGATAGTTTGGCGGATTGTTTTTACGAATTGACTTATGGTGTGTATACAAGCACCCAAACTGATAATTATTCCGTGCAATACTCAAAATGTCACGCCCAGCACGGGCGGCTGGTTTTGAATGCGTTTCACCATCAAACCCCCTTGGTGTCCGCCCAGGGCTCTGTTGCGGTCCGCAAATTTTCACATTTATTCTTACTCCATTGAGGATATCGTCAGAAACATGATGTAAATTGCATGTACTATGCTGATGACTCTCAGCTATATACGAGTACAATACTTATCCAGTTAATCCAGCTTCCTCCATGCCATCAACTTGAAAAATGCATAAATGCATACAGAACTGACTCATCACCAAAACCAGCCTGCACTCAATGACAGCAAAACCGACAGTCATTCAAATAACATCTTGTTTCTCCAAAACAACTCCTTTCCACATTTGCATTGTGAAACGCAGTGACACGGCACTGAAGCCAATATCTCTGTGTGATTGTTTTATAGTAATCTTTTGCTCATTTCTCTGTTATAACATTTGTCGTCTTGCATCTCTTTCCCTACGGAACATTGGTCGCATTCGGAAAACATCTGGACCGTGTCAGCACTGAGAAACTTGTGCATGCTTTCATAAATTCTAGGCTAGACTCGATCAATAGCATCTTATAACGGTCTTCCTGATTATCAGTTGAACAACTCCAACGCATCAGAATGCTGGCTGCTGCTCTGCTGCTCGCCTCTTCCACATAACCAAGAACACGAACACATAACTCCTATTATGCAAGATTTACATTTGCACCTATCAACACGATTATTTACAACAAACTCATGATTCTTACATATAGTCTCTGAACAATCGGACAGCCCCAATATAAATGAACTCATTACAGTAAAGAAACCAGCTCGAACTTTGCGTTCCAATAATGCAATCACTCTAACACAGCGCAACTTAAAAACAGTCATGTTACGGACCAGAGCTTTCTCTCATGCAGCTCCTGAGCTATGGAACACATTACCATACATATCAGAAATGCGGAGACTCTGATTGAATTTAAGGGTTCCTAAAACAACATTCGTTCAGCAGTCATTTGGGGTCTCATAGTGGCATTTTGTTTTTGTAATATTAGTATGTGTAGTTTAAGATATTTTTTTTCTGTTCAGCGCATTGGGGTCACTTTAGACGGATCGCTTATAAAAGCAGGGTTATTATTATTACATTAACAGGAAAGTGGCGTTGACAAGCTTACCGTTACGTGCATACAACTCCTACTGGAGAAGGAGTCACAATTAGGGGAAGCAAGTTTCTTACTTCTTGGTTACGTCAGCCGGGCCATTCCTGGATTGTTTATCGTGTCAACCACCGCGGGGCAAAAACCCGGCTGCCGATATAATTACTCGCCATTCGAGTTTATCCTCAAACTGGCCTAGGAGACATCGATGGTTATGGCCGGCCAGTCGCCCACCTCAACCGGCATTAAGGAACTTGCCCTCTACCATAGCTTCGGGTCATGAGCTGGTTGACATGAGGAAGAGGCAACCCGGCACCCTGTCGGAGATGTTGAAAACTCTGAAGAAGGAACCGCTTCCGGAAAGTACAAGCGGACTAAGTTCGGATGCCCTCGAACCTGGCGGTGTACAATCTCTTACGGTTGAGTGCTTTACGTTTACCAATCGCTTACTTTTTTTGGCAGCTTTGCGTTTTTTTGATCTGAGTGAACCACCTTGACCGTCCACAACAGCGTGCATGTTGTGCAAGCTTTTTGACGACGGACGGGCGACTAAAGGGAGGTTGTGCCGAATGCTCACACCCTGCTTTGCTACAATGTCCGCTGAGTTACCCGGACAATCGACATTGAACGTGGCCCGCCGTGTTTTGTTCCGAAAACAATAGTGCGCACTGTATTCTAACAACTAACATTGACCGTATGCCTACACATAACGTGTTGTGCCGAGCAATTAGTCACCACTGAAACTACTGCATTAGGTGACTTTTACTTTAAGATCGCTTAAATATAACACAAGATGTTGAGTCGAGTTGTCGAGTTAGGAGAGCACCATCTTTTTCTTTGGCTTACCAGACCGTTTTATTTTCAGCTGATCTGCCCTAACCCTTTCCATTTCGGCCGGCTGTCTTAAAGTTCACAAACATCAAATACTTCAATGAAACGTTGAACTTCTTCTTCTTATCGTGTTCACACAACACTGTGGTTCTCATCATTTCTCACCTCGCTACTGCTACCTCTCGAGTCACCCCCGCATCGCTCAGTGTGCTAACCACAAAGTCCAGCCTACAACTACCGTTGGAACCTGGCCAATAATACCACACATGGGAGGCCTTAATCCGACCGATATTTGGATCCTGTACCCGTCACGGAACTGAATGGTCGGTGTCATATTTATTAGCGTCCGGTTCGTTTTAGTGTCCGTCGGACGCCAGTTTAAATCTGAGAGGTCTGACGAATACTAAGTTCTGTGTTTTTTCATTGTCCTAGGACCCTGGTTTTAAAAGGAAGCGTCCCATAGGACTGTTGGTTATAAGTCGTTTTTTTGTCCACCGGACACTACGTTTATTGTAGAGTCCGTCGGACCCCAAGTTTTAAATCTGAGAATCCGACGGATACAATGTTGTATGTATCATTGTCCTAGGACCCTTGGTTTTAATTAGAAACTTCCCACAGACTGTGTGTTATAATTTTGTTTTTGGTTCCGTCGACATTTAAGTTTAAATCTGAGAGTCCAACGGATGCCGATGTAATAAATTCCCTTTGTCCTGGGACTCCTGGTTTTTAAATGGAGCTTCCCATAGGATTGTTGATAAGTTGTTTTTTTTGTCCTTCGGACCACTAAGGTTGAGTCTTAGAGTCCGGCGACCTAAGTTCAATGTGTTTCATTGTCCTAGGCTTCCTGGTTAAAAATGAAGCGTCCCATAGGAACTTGTGTATAAAGTGGTTTTTTGGTCTGTCGGACACTAGGTTGAGTCTGAGAGCCGACGGACATCTAAATTGTAACGTTTCATTGCCTAGGACTACGGTTTTAAATGGAGCGTCCCATAGGGCTTTTGCTTTACTCTGTTTTAGTTCCGTCGGACACTAAGGTTTAAGTGTATTAATGGTGTAATCATAATACAAGTAACATTACTTATTCCACTTCTTGAATCCTGGCCAGTTTCTCGCACGGGCCTCCCTCAAGTCTGTGCTCCGTAGTCCATACAATCGATCCTAACAAGATCAGTACCATGTCCTATAACCAGCATGATAACAGGGGCAACAAACACACTAAGTGTGGTCCCTGGGGGTTTTGACCCGGAAAAATTGTTATTGAGCTGTTTTTTTGCCCAGTGATAAGCCAAATGCATCATACAACAACATATCCAAAATTCCCATTCCCCCTTGGGAAAATTTTTATCCAATATGTCCGCCAATTAGCAATATTTCCTTTAAAAAAGTAGATGGTGATGATTTTAGGTTTTGGAGTATATTTTGGGGTCAAAGAATCCAATTATGTACAATTCATATCACTGATACTTCCTTCACGCCAAAATCCAAAATGGCCGCCATTTTATCTAATTAGCTATATCTCGTGTTTTTGATATGTTTTTTGAGGTTCATAAAATGGCAGGTTTTTGTTTAAATCTCAATCATTGATGTTTTCCTTAACAACTCACAATCCAAACTGCCACCGAACGGCTGCCACTTGCGGTCATTACATTAATATATCTTCTCACTGACTAGATATACTTATCTTTGCAGTCTCTGCAAGGAACTCGGTCAACTGTCGCATAATAGGAGTGTTTTTAAAATGAATAATCCCGAAAAGGGATTGTTCAAATTACCAAGATAGGAGTAATTTTTAGTTCATCTTTAGTCTATTCGAAAGAATGACTTGGGTGTTATGTTATTTAAACTAAACCAGAATGCAATTTCCCAAACTGCCACAATGAGAACCAGTACGCCGCTCATCAATATAATACTCATTCGAAAGAATGGTTTTAAGTTTAGTATACAGCATTTTCGTATACTGTTCACCTAAACGCATGATTAATTTAGGCCTACACGTTACGTTTTGCCAGAAATGGTCATGGAAACAATAGGCGATATATCTTCTATTTTTACAAACAAGTACCAGAAATGGAAACTGTAGTGGGAAAGAATTATAAAGATGAAATCCCAGAAATTGGGAGTAATAACATTTGGTTGAACACACCCAAGAGGACTCTTATAACATAATTCACGGGTTTTCCTTCTTTGTACCCCGTCCCTTTACAAATTTCGTTTATTTATTTATATCTATGTATTTATTCACATTATTTAATATTTATTTATTCATTTGTAATTATGTAGTCATTTTTATTATGTTGCTTATATAATATTATTTAGATATATTGTATTTGTTTGTGTTCTTTATTCCCTTTTTTTTCCTTGTCTGGGAAGTTGAATAAAGCAATTATGTGTAATGGCGGCCATTTTTGAATTTCCAAATAAGGAAAACATGGATAATTTAGATTTATACGAAAGTCATCAACACATCTACTTGAGAAGCCAAATATAAGGCTAATTATGCATTCCAGCTATTTTTGGCGGCCATCTTGGATAAATTTTTTTTCGCAAAGGGGATTCTTGGGATTCTGGATATGTTGTTATATGATGTATTCTGCATATCTGGTAAAAAATCAGCTCAATACAAATTTTTTTTTCCACGAAGTATGACGGTATTTCTCTTCCGGTACCTATCCTACACAGCTAAAGTCCTCATAATCTGCCTAAACCCTTGACCTCAATTTCCTGCTTGATTCAAGTTTCTCGATGCATATTTGTATACCACAAATCATGGAGATTCCTGAGCCCCCATCCTCCTGACATTTTAGGTAATTTTAAAACACAATTAACAATACCTAATATATAATTAACACATAGGTCTATACTGTAAAAAAATAACGTGCCTTCTTACAATGAAATACGGTCAACAAAGGTACAGCTTTGACTGTAATTTTGGAAATACAGCTAAATACTGCAGATTTATGTTCAATATTTCCAGGCTTATGCATAAATTTAAGGTGGAACTTAAATCGAAATCTAATGAGTATCAACATATTATACACTATTATGAATTTCAATTTATGATTAAGTACTTCTTTTTTTTTATTTACAGGACAAAATACTGGGCAATTTTACAGGACAATCCTGGCATCCATTCCGCAAACAACAACCGGTAAATACAGCTTTTACAATAATTGCATTCAATTATTGTATATTTTACAGTTTGGTGTAAAGTATATTACAATAAACTGAAATTTTACAGTACTTCACCGTAACAAAATTGTCGATATGTCTACTATTCAGTGATTTTTTTTCTCCACACATTCGATTTTAGGAAAAGTGTCCTTAATTTTCTATTTTAGCGCTTGTTCAGCCTAACGGTTTATACCCATATTCTCTCAGATTTGAATTCCATAATGGGGGAAGGGTAGTTTTTGTGTCGTCCTGCCGTAAGGCATAAGACCATAGGAATCCCTTTGTCCCACTGTTGTTGTCGTCTCTTGATGTTGACTGTTGAAGATATTGTCTGTTAATGTGTTGCCCTGTTGTCAAAAAGGGTTGTCTGTAATATCTGCAGACTTTCGATTGATTTCAACCAAAATGGAGTCATAGGTGTCAACATGTGATCCCTCATTTGTAGATGAGGCCAAAGTCACATACATCTAAGGTTTTAAAGGTCACGTGCGATCAAGTTGTAACATGATTGAAATTGTAAAATTGACCCTAATTGAAAGTTTAAGTTGCAATTGGAACCAAACTTGTTTTATAATGGATATTACACTGAGACCATCATTTATTAGTAAAGGTCACACGTCAGCTGAAGTTCATATGAGGCCTATCATTTACAACCGCGACCGGCAAGACTATACGAGCGTCGGAAGACCGACGAATACTTTTTTCCTTTGGTAATTTTCCATCAGCGTAGCTGATCTTTTTTTTTTTTTTTAATATTTAATTCTAGTAACTTAATAACATGTATACGATTTAATTGTCTAATTTTGTAACTCAATCAGCCATATATCCTCTGGTCCAAGATAGTCAACTCAAATTTTCTTGGAGATTGGACAAATTGCCTTGGTCAGCAGATTTCTCGGCCTACCCCTGAATGACTATTGTCCGTTGTGAACTAAATTGGTTTACAGTTTTTTTAATTATTTTAGTAATTTGTCTTTGTTGTATACTTCATTTGCAAACTGTGTGTTTTTTTTTCGTTTGTACATTAGAATTTTATCCATTGTTTTGTATTTGTCGTTTAATAATGATATAATTGCTCCTATTTTTATGTAAAGTGCCTAGAGTCATCTGCATTAATTAGTATTATTATATTGTTATTATTATGTTATCATCATTATTATCATGATTGATTCGTCGACTTCCCTATATTTAAACCTTGGTGTCCGCCGGACGTTAGTTTAAATCTTGGTGTCCACGGACTCTCAACTGAAACCTTGGTGTCCGACGGACAAAACATTACAAGACAAAGTCCTATGGGACGCCCATTTTAAAACCAGTATCCTATATAGGACATGAACGTGAACTTCTTCTTCTTCTTATCGTGTCCAAACACTGTGGTTCTTCAAATATGATCCCGCCAGAGATGAAGACAACTTCTGCTGCTGTACTGAATTCCGCAAGATCCTTGTTTGTGCATTGTTGCTCACATGGGGCAGATCAAGATTGTGTTCCATTGTCTGTGTGCTGTTCCACACCACAGGTAGTTTCCTTATCTCTTCCAGATAGCCCCACTTCTGCAAGGCAACCTTAGATCGGCCAATTATGGTTCTCAATCTTTTGGCAAAAATCGCCAATTCGCCCAGGAGGAGTCAGCTTCCAGGCGGGAGAGCTCACCAGGTTCAATACCGAGAGATGTTAGTGGTTGATGGCAATTCTTTCTTTCCACAAAGCAAGCGCGACTCTCGTGACCTCCTTAGAGACTGTTTTCAAGAGGTTGGACCTTTGCTTTACAAACTCTCTCTGGATTAAAGCGGTTGGCAGCAGGGTATCTGTCCAGGCATAGGGTACTTCACATTGGCATACTTGGCACTCGCTCTTGCATGCTCGCTACGCTACGACAGGATGTCTGGTGGAGCATTACCTGCTAGGATGGTACAGGGTTTTCCGTTGGTGTTGGACGGAGGCATCTGTGATAAGCCGGGCAGGAGGCATTTTTATAAGCTGGATCAAGCTTCTTGGCATGGGTTGATCTTTCCATACAGTGCAGGCATACTCTGCACAGGAGTAGCACAGGGCAAGTGCCGTCGATCTTAGGGTATGTGGGCGAGCACCCCATCTTGTGCCAGTGTGAGTTTGTTCAAGATGTTATTGCGTGAACATACTTTACTCTTCGTCTTCTCGATGTGGGTCTTATAAAAGAGAGTGTGGTCCAAGGTAACTCCTAGATAGACAGGGTTATCACAGTGCTCCAGGGGAGTTCCAGACCAGGTAACTTTAAGCTGACGTTTGGCTTCACGGTTGCGTAGATGGAAAGCAAACACCTGTGTCTTAGATGGATTTGCACGTAGGTGGTTTTCCTCATAATAAGGAGTGAGTCCATCCAAAGCTTTGGAGAGTCTCTCTTCAACAACTGTGAAGTCGGCATCTTGTGCGCTAATTCCAAGATCGTCTGCATAAATAAAACGACAGGTTCCTGCACTCCTAGGTTGGTCGTTGGTATATATGTTGAACAGGAGAGGTTCAAGCACACTCCCTTGTGGTAGACCGTTGTTGAGCCTACGCCATCGGCTCTTCTTCGCTCCTAGCTGAACAAAGAACATCCTGTTTGCCAGCAATCCTCGGATAAGCTCAGTCAAGCGGATGTCCTTGGTAATTTCCAGGATCTTATGGAGTAGGCATCTGTTGTTAACAGTGTCGTATGCTGCTGATAAGTCGACGAACACAGCTCCGGTTACCATACCCTTCTCGAAACCATCCTCAATGTGTTGAGTTAGGTTGAGTATTTGGCTTGTTGTTGATTTGCCTGGCCGGAAAACCTGCTTGTTCTGGTATGAGGTGTTCGTCTATCACAGGTGCGATACGATTGAGCAGGAGGCGTTCAAAGAGCTTGTAGGTATGGCTAAGGAGGGATATAGGTCTGTAGCTCTTGGGATTGGATGGATCTTTCCCATGCTTTAGGAGTGCCATAACATGTACTTTCCTCCAGATCTTTGGGAACCTGCGGGAAATAAGGCAGCAATTGTAGAGCTCAAGAAGCCATTCCTTTGCTACTGGGCCAATATTTTTTTAGTTGCTCAGTAGAGATGTTGTCAAGGCCTACTGCTTTTCCTGGTTGAAGTTTAGCAATACCGGATTCCAATTCGTCCATGTTGAAGGGGCGAGTGAAACCAGGGTCACCACTATACCTCTTATGGTCTAGTTTGATCTTCTTGGGTTTCTTGCTGCACTTGCCATTCAAAAGCAGTTGGTGGGCAACTTAGTTGGGTGTGACATTTGGCTGCTGTGGAGGTTCTGTTGGATCCCCTCGGAGCTTTCGGATGGTAGACCATGCTTTCTTGCTGTTATGGGTCATATCGGTGGATTCAATGAAAGTGTGCCAGGTTTTGATCTTTTCCTGGGAGATCCTCTCCGAAACTTCCTCACCTTTAGCAGTTGTTTCAGCCGAAAAAGGATCAGCTTCAAACATGGTGATATACTCTTGATATTCTCTAGCACATTCCTTGGAAAGGCCTGGTATATATTCCGTCCTACAGCCACTGGGTATGAATCTCCGTGCAGTCTTGTTCACTAGTTGGGCAAATTTGTCATAGTTATGAGGTTTTGGAGCAATCCTCTTCACGTTCTGATCCAGGTCATCAGTGAATTCTTGCCAGTCTGCTTTCCTGTACTTAAAGCGGCGCTTAAAAGGCACTTTGTTTGGTCTTACTGCAGCGTTGACTTGGATACCGATTGGTCGATGTTGAGTTTGTGGAACAGGATCCAGAATAATCTTGCTACACAGGTTAGAGATGTTTTTGCTAACAATAGCTAGATCAGGGTTGTAACCTCTCTTCCAACGGGCACTATGAAATGATGGCGGCAGCTTAGAGTCGTGAAGGAGACGTAGATGGTGACTGTCTATCCATTCTTGGACAGCTTGTCCGTCTTTGTTAGTTTCATTGTAGCCCCATTGGGTACTATGGCTGTTGAAGTCGCCAATGAAGAAGTGAGGTTTGGTGGAATTCCCTGGGTTGAGTTGAGGGTGCTCGAAGTCTACTGATGGAGGTTTGTAGACAGATGTAGCTATGACAGAGCTAAGCTCAATGGTGAGGACTTCGATGTTGTTATCATCAGACATTGAGGTTGCTTCTACTTCGGGGCCTGTTCTCACAAATATAGCACTTCCGTATTGTCGATGTGGTCTCTCGGTGGCAAGGACCATTCCTGGTATGGGTGGGCGGTGGTTATTGATTCCTCTGTGGGTTTCCTGCAGACATAGGGCATCGCAATGGAGATTGTTACACAAATCAGCAATGATGGTACTTTTTGCATTGGAAAAACCCTCCACATTCAATGACGCTATAGTCAAGGCAGACCTTGGAAAAGGCCTGCGCTGAGGTCTAGTCATGATATGGGTATACTTAAGAAATGATGTTAATGGAAAACAGTGTTTGGAGTTGTAGAGATTAGTTCGCTGCTTCGCAGTTTAACAGGGGAGACCACAAGACGGTTCTCTACTTCTCCCCTACGTTGAACTTAGTGTCCGTCGGACTCTCATACTTAAACCTTAATGTCCGACGGACAAAAAGAACTTATCACACACAGTCCTATGGGACGTTCCATTTTAAAACCAGGAGTCCTAAGACAAAGAAACGTTGAACTTAGTGTCCGTCGGACTCTCAGACTTAAACATTAGTGTCCGACGGACGAAGGGAACTTATCACACAGAGTCAAACGGGACGCTCCATTTTAAAACCAGGAGTCCTAGGACAATGAAACGTTGAACTTAGTGTCGTCGGACTCTCAGACTCAAACCTTAGTGTCCGACGGACAAACACAACTTATCACACAAGAAATTGCTCGCTTATATGATTTTGCACCCATTATCATTGTGCATAAATTGTAATTTGATAAACTTCTCTGAGCTACTTTGTGAACTTGGGTTGACATGATAGTCTGATAGTCTATAACGAAGAATGTGTGTACTTTATTAAACATATCCTATAAAACTAGTGCATTTTTCCCCGTTTGTGACCTTTGACCCATGTATGTGACCTTTGACCTCAGATTTGTTCTGTTCTCAGGTCAGCTGTCCTTTTGACCAAATGTGGTGGTCATAGTGCATTTCTACGTAAATTGACCTCTAAGTGACCTTTGACTTTTTGGGTCACTTTGAAACTCTGCAAAGAAAGGTCAGCTAGTCCTCCTTACCTTCATGTAAAATATCAGCCCCGTATGTCAAAGCATAACGAAACGCAGAGCCGTACAGACAGACTCGCAGACAGACTTTTTGGAAAAAGTACCCCATTCCAAGAAAAGCGACTTTGAGAATATAACACATAGGTTTATTTCCATATGATATAATTAAGTGTATGAAAATGAAAAATGAAAACTGGCCAAATCACATTGGTTCAAAATATATAACATCAGGAACAACGATACCATTTACAGACGCATAAGTGAAAGGGCATATTCCCCCAGATCATGTGTTGAGATCCGCTTTCACTATTTTTGTTTGTTTCAAAAGGTGGGGAGACAGGCTTATGAGACGGTTTATCTTGCAATATTTTAAATATTTCAAATGTAAAAGCTATTATGGAAAATATTCCATTTTATATTTTTTTAGGCTTTTGACGGCCATTTTGAAAACCAAAGGACCCAAGCCATAAGAAATGACATTGGGAATTTCAAACCAAGTTGAAACCTTATGATGTCAATAAGCACTTGAAAATGAAAAACTTAATCAAACTTCAGAGGCAGCTTGACCTGACTTTCAAAATTAAACACATAATGGCGACCATAAAAAAAATATTTAAAGGGCACAGTTGTATTTTAATTCGTGCCCATAGTCGGCAAACTGTTGAAAAAAATCTGCCAAGTTTTTTACCAACAAAATTGAAAAAATAACACTGTCTGCTGTACCAATAATTCAAATGTGCATAATTATTTGTATGCCACACAAGGTTTTTGTAGGTGTTGAATTAAATAAAAAATGTTTACCAAGCTCAAAAGAACTTTTACTTAATTTTGAGTGTTTGCACTCCACATTTTTGAAAAATACTGCAAGTAAACTTTCGTCATCCCCGTGGCAAGATGGCATTCAGGAATGTGACCTCAGTTGACCTTTGACCTTGATCCATGACGTTTGACATCATCCACATATGAAGAAACCCCTATTGCACAATAACCCCAATTCTGGTGTAAAATCGGACTTGAACTTTTCGAAGGAGAGGTGAAAACGAAAACCTAACGAACTGGAACACACACACACACACAGATACACATACGACATGACCTCAGAAGACCTTTGACCTTGATCTATGACCGTTGACATCATCCACATATGAAGAAATTCCTACTGCACTTTAAACCCAAGTCTGATATAAAATTGGATCGATTAAGCCCAAATTAATTGGTCGAGCTATGACTTGCAAAAATATTGGGCGAGACGCAGTCGAGCCCAATATTTTAAAACTCATAGCGAGACCAATTAATATTGGGCGTAAATCATCAAATTTTATCATTATCATGTTTGGATCCGATATTTTCGCACACTTGGACTCCTCAAAACATGATAATGATTTAAATCGGACTTAAACTTTTCGAAGGAGATTTAAAAACATGCGGACATGCGCGCAATCGCAAAATCCCCCTCTGCTTTTCAGGCCAGGGGTAAAATGGTAACCATTAAAAAAAGAATGGAATATTTGCATGAGAAAATATGTCATCCAGATCGTTTTCATATTTTTGTATGATGGCTATTTTAATTTCGAATTTTAGAAACCTCAAAAATGAGCTCCGAAAACAATGTTTTTGAATCCAATATTCTCAAATTATCATAAAGGACTCCTTTGTCACTTGTCAAAGAAAGCTTAATTTGATAGCCAGGTTAAAATACAATGTAATTTCATAATGACACTTAATGATAAAAGTAATAATTATATAATTCGAAAATCATAAAGAAATTAAGAATCAAATATATAAACATACGCAGGGCACAAAAATCAAATCATTACACTAAATTTGTCAACACACATTGAAGTGAAAGTAGCACCATGATGGGGATTCGAACCCGTGTTTTATCATACCCCTAAATAACACAATACACAGCTATTCTACACTATACTTACTTTGTAGTCTGAAGGTCTTACCACTGTACCACACAGGACTGCTCGAAATCGACCTGCATTTTAATTTACTAAATGCCTTCGTCTGGTAGTGTTTCTATATTTATAAATATATTGAGGGCATAGGACATCATGTCACAGTAATACAGAGTCCTAGGACCTGGGGACGCTCAATTTCGTGATAGCTGTAATGAATCTGAGTGTCCCCCAAAATAGAGTGTCCTAGTCATATACATTAATTTCTTTCAGATACAGTATAACTTCATCAATATCTTCAGCAATAGTCTGTATAGGACGGCTAATATCAGATAATGAGTGTCACCAGGTTCCAGTGAGTGAGTGTCCTACAGACAATAGGTCCCACGTACAACGGGTTATAGAGAGCGAGTGTCCGACGGACAGTATGTTTTGAACAGAGACTAGGCGTCCGGAAGACGCCCAGTCTCTGAAACCTGCTGTCCTACCGGACAATTTTATAGGTAGGACACTCAGTTTCTTTACACCGGGCCCCACCCTCTCTAGGATAAAATAGGTTCCCTGCGCCGTGGTGCGTTGATTTAACCAACAGTTCCAAATACAAACTACTGCTACCATACAAGTGCAGCCTGAAGCTACTGCTACCTCTTGACTACTGCTACCAGTCAAGTCCAGCCTAAATCTACCGTTGAAACTTGCTAGGAAGTAACACCAACTCCTCGGCTACTTCTACCACACAAGTGAAGCCCAAATACTACCAGTAATGCCAAATAAACATCTGTGATAAACGGATGTTGAAACCTTAATTCAAAAGAAAGAACACATTTCCCTTGCCTTACACATTAAAAACAAAACAAACGACGCCGCACATTACAGTAAAACTGCACGCGTCTTATCAGGCATGCGGCCGCCCATTAGTTACGGCCAAGTAAAGGGTCAGTTGCCAGGGTCAAGGTCCGGGGTTACGACCGGGTAAAGGTCAGGGGTTGGGACCGGGTCATGCAGTAGGCCGAACATAACGGTAAAACTGCACGCGTCTTATCAGGCGTGCGGCCGCCCCCTTAGTTACGGCCAAGTAAAGGGTTAGTTGCCATGGTCATGGTCCGGGTTGGGACCGGGTAAAGGTCCGGGTTGGGACCGGGTCATGCAGTAGGCCGAACATTACGGTAAAACTGCACGCGTCTTATCAGGCGTGCGGCCGCACCTTAGTTACGGCTAAGTAAAGGGTCAGTTGCCAGGGTCAAGGTCAGAGGTTGGGACCGGGTCAAGATCATATATGGGTGGGACCGGCCGGGTAAGGCTAGAGGTCATGGTTTTCAAGAAATAACATAATGGCCTAACATTACGGTAAAACGATATGCGGCTTCTCAGGCGAGCGCCCGGTCCCGTGTAGGCCCTACCAATTGAGGTTCCGGTCACCACCTGAGGTTCCGCTGCCGTGGCCCGGCTATGTAGAAAGTAGGTAGAAAGTTTCGCTGCCGTGGCCCTACTTGGTAAAAAGTTTCGCTGCCGTGGCCCTAGTAGCCCGATCAGATAGAAAGTTTCGCTGCCGTGGCCCTGGTGGCCCCACTAGGATTTCTAGCACTGCAGTAGATTACGCGTAGCTTTTAGCCGAAACTAGGGTCGCAGTATCGCTGCCGTGGCACAGCTAAGTTTCGCTGCCGTGGCCCTAGTAGCCGATAAGAAAGAAAGTTTCGATGCCGTGGCCCGGCCAAGTGAAAGGGTAAGTTAGGGATTTCTAGCACTGCAGTAGATTGCGCGTGGCTTTTAGCCGAAACTACGCAGTTTCGCTGCCGTGGCCCGCTTCCTTAGTTTTCACCTGGAAGTGGCTGCTAGACCCAGGAGGAGTGGTCTTGCTGAATGTCATAGAATCCAATAGCTGCCAATAGCTGTTGACTTTATTCGCCATTTTGGTTAATAACCAAACACTTAAGATTGTCAAAACTATTCCTGTATTTCATTCTATGAGCTGAACCAACAACATGAAACACTTTTTACAAAAATTGGAGCAACTTTTAATTTATGACCCCTGTACAAACCCAAATTGATTTTTCATCGTTTTTACAGTTTTTACTTTTAATTCAAAAAATATAAGCCATAGGTAGTATAAACTATACCTTTTTGGAATCCTTGTAACCAGAAAAAACATCATGGTGTGCTTTTTAAACACAGTCGGAACATTTTAAATTTTTACCCGTTTGTGACCTTGAAATCCAAGCTGGGGCCAAAAAAAAAAAAAAAAAAAAAACGGCTAAGTAAAGGGTCAGTTGCCAGGGTCAAGGTCAGAGGTTGGGACCGGGTCAAGATCATATATGGGTGGGACCGGCCGGGTAAGGCTAGAGGTCATGGTTTTCAAGAAATAACATAATGGCCTAACATTACGGTAAAACGATATGCGGCTTCTCAGGCGAGCGCCCGGTCCCGTGTAGGCCCTACCAATTGAGGTTCCGGTCACCACCTGAGGTTCCGCTGCCGTGGCCCGGCTATGTAGAAAGTAGGTAGAAAGTTTCGCTGCCGTGGCCCTACTTGGTAAAAAGTTTCGCTGCCGTGGCCCTAGTAGCCGATCAGAAAGAAAGTTTCGATGCCGTGGCCCGGCCAAGTGAAAGGGTAAGTTAGGGATTTCTAGCACTGCAGTAGATTGCGCGTAGCTTTTAGCCGAAACTACGCAGTTTCGCTGCCGTGGCCCGCTTCCTTAGTTTTCACCTGGAAGTGGCTGCTAGACCCAGGAGGAGTGGTCTTGCTGAATGTCATAGAATCCAATAGCTGCCAATAGCTGTTGACTTTATTCGCCAATTTGGTTAATAACCAAACACTTAAGATTGTCAAAACTATTCCTGTATTTCATTCTATGAGCTGAACCAACAACATGAAACACTTTTTACAAAATTGGAGCAACTTTTAATTTATGACCCCTGTACAAACCAAATTGATTTTTCATCGTTTTTACAGTTTTTACTTTTAATTCAAAAAATATAAGCCATAGGTAGTATAAACTATACCTTTTTGGAATCCTTGTAACCAGAAAAAACATCATGGTGTGCTTTTTAAACACAGTCGGAACATTTTAAATTTTTACCCGTTTGTGACCTTGAAATCCAAGCTGGGGCCAAAAAAAAAAAAAAAAAAAAAACGGCTAAGTAAAGGGTCAGTTGCCAGGGTCAAGGTCAGAGGTTGGGACCGGGTCAAGATCATATATGGGTGGGACCGGCCGGGTAAGGCTAGAGGTCATGGTTTTCAAGAAATAACATAATGGCCTAACATTACGGTAAAACGATATGCGGCTTCTCAGGCGAGCGCCCGGTCCCGTGTAGGCCCTACCAATTGAGGTTCCGGTCACCACCTGAGGTTCCGCTGCCGTGGCCCGGCTATGTAGAAAGTAGGTAGAAAGTTTCGCTGCCGTGGCCCTACTTGGTAAAAAGTTTCGCTGCCGTGGCCCTAGTAGCCGATCAGAAAGAAAGTTTCGATGCCGTGGCCCGGCCAAGTGAAAGGGTAAGTTAGGGATTTCTAGCACTGCAGTAGATTGCGCGTAGCTTTTAGCCGAAACTACGCAGTTTCGCTGCCGTGGCCCGCTTCCTTAGTTTTCACCTGGAAGTGGCTGCTAGACCCAGGAGGAGTGGTCTTGCTGAATGTCATAGAATCCAATAGCTGCCAATAGCTGTTGACTTTATTCGCCAATTTGGTTAATAACCAAACACTTAAGATTGTCAAAACTATTCCTGTATTTCATTCTATGAGCTGAACCAACAACATGAAACACTTTTTACAAAATTGGAGCAACTTTTAATTTATGACCCCTGTACAAACCAAAATTGATTTTTCATCGTTTTTACAGTTTTTACTTTTAATTCAAAAACTATAAGCCATAGGTAGTATAAACTATACCTTTTTGGAATCCTTGTAACCAGAAAAAACATCATGGTGTGCTTTTTAAACACAGTCGGAACATTTTAAATTTTTACCCGTGTGTGACCTTGAAATCCAAGCTGGGGCCATGAAAGGGGTGTGGCAAGTGCTTCCATCATTTTTTTATTATTACTAATGCATAAAGTACTTGTGTACCAAAATTCACACTTTTATCCAGATTTGCACACTCACATGAGATCTGTGCACTACAGTCCCCCATTATATAAGACGAGCGCCTACTAAACGCACTCCTCGCAACCTCGAAGCCGGCAGGAGCCGGCGCACGCACACCCTAATCTTCTTGATTGACGAGGTTACATGGTCGGCCCCTATAGCCGCTTCTATCAAAACGTATTAAATTCCGTTACAATTCGACAAAGATGTTTAAAGTGATATTTTGCTAAATGGTGAAGTGAAGAGGCAATAATCTGTCCTGCCCGGTAAAGTCGGATAACCTGCGTGAAATCAAATAGTTATATTTAAGACATTTTAAAATATATTATTTATAAACTATTTATTGCATTTATTTTGGCAAAGTCGAACTAAATAAATACTAATATTATTTTTCTACAATTTAATCTAACTAAACGTCGCTGGGTTGGGGATTTGTTTTTGTTTTGTTTTTTGTTTTCTCACCCTGTATAGTTAAACGAAAATTATTTTAAAAATTAATACTGGGACAATGGACCTATTACTCAATATTACTCAATATACTTCTCGTGTTAGATTATCTATTGTTTTCAGGGTGCATTATTTTTCACGAATGCACTGGGCTCTTTCAGATAATGCGCGGGTCACCACAAGTCACAACTTCCAGTAGCAACTAGAAATACCTTCAATCACTTGGTATCGACTTACTGCTCAATATCAAGTAACATGTCTGCATCGTATATATAAATAAATAATACCCTCTACGAACTTAGTATTTACAATCTATGGTGTCAGTCCTAACTTATATTATTGTGTTGAAAAAAATATTGGTTTCTCGTATAAAGTATTAGTTTAATTCACATGCGCAGACCATTCCAAATAATGTGATTTTGTACTGTTTCTTTCCGAAACGCGTACATCTTAATTAACGGAGAATAAGCTTTTTTGTACTCTCAAGGATGATACGTTTGACATTAAATATTGAACTTAAATATAAAATGCCTTATGTTATAATTTGTCAGGTTCGAAAGCCGTTCAGAAAGTTTAGCTGCAAAACTCCACTTCCCTACCTCTGTGCAGTGACGTCAGCACGATTTGATGGGCGCACCAGTAAACCGCACGCGCTGGCTCAAAGCGACGGCGTTTTTACACTCGCGCACAAAGTGGCATACCTTGACGTGTGCGTACAAGCTGTGTCAATGTTATGACATCAACTGCACGGAACGCAGAAACTAGTCATATTATGTACATGCAGGTCTTGCGTTGGTCTTGAAATCTAATACAGTGGGCGTTGGAATTGGTATAGAAAAATTCATATTTATTTATATGCAAATCGATCGCTGATGGGTGTGTCTTGAAAAAAGTAAGGGCAGTGCGAAAAGTCTATCGCTCTTTCAATTTCTTTGACGCGTTTCATCACTAATGGGTTTGTTTTGAAATTGCCAGGGAGGTGCGAGAAAGATTAGCCACTCTAAGCGTCTTAGAGAGTCTGATCTTTCTCGCACTTCCAGATCATTTTCAAAACAAACTAATCAACAATGAACTGCGTCAAGGTCTTTTTGGCACTATTTATAGAGTATAACTTTGGACATGTTGGAGTGTAGAAGTGTTTTTAATTTATTTTAAAAACTACCTCAAAATTCCGATAAATTACGTTAATTATTAATGTTAATGTAATGATTTGATATTGTTTTCTCAAAGTATATGACGGATAAGGACCACGCCACAGTGCATTCGACAGGATAATTGCACTTGACCGTATGGGTCAGTGTAGGCAGCCCTCGAGCCTTCGCCTCTCGCTGACCCATACGGTCGCGTGCAATTATCCTGTCGAATGTACTAGGCTTGGTCATTATCCTTATCATAAGTAGTGAATCAAATCATGACAACCGGGGGATTCATCAGTCACGTGGAGCAACCGATGCTCCACGTGAGTGATGAATCTTCTGGTTGTCATGATTTAATTCACTACCTATTTATACACCCAGATGAATGAGAGTATACACGGACTGCCTTATTCCTCATTTTGAACTGTTTCATCCATAGACAATGTCGACTAAATTAGACTAGATGTACTTGATGAAACAATATAAGGACTACAAAGTACTCTATATTTAGGAGTCAAAGGTAAAAAATATCTCCAGTTCTTTCTGTCTTTCTTTTCTAATTTTCTACAATTTTTCAAATGTAGATTTGGCTTCAAATCAGCGATGTGCGTGATTGATCGCAGCAACTTTCAAATGTGATGCCAGAAGATCTTTATTGTCAGTATCAACCAAACAATATATGTGACTCAACCAGCACCAACCGAACTACTGTATCGCTGCAAAATTTAATTAAGGTAAAATGCCTCCTGTTAGATGCTAATTGAAACATGTTCCACTGAAATTTAAATATGGCTACGCGGGCATACAGTTTAATACTTTTAATTCTTGTTTATAAGAATGTCTTTACATTGAATGGAAGGGTTGCTGCTAGCCTATGGGTAGAACCATTGTGGAAGGTCACCGGCAACTCTAAACAACCGTGCATTATTGACAACAGAAATACCAACGAGAGCATTGTTATCCTGCGAGGTAACACGCATTACACATGCACTATTCGAGTTAGAGCTTCACCAGAATTGCCCACATATCTACAAGTACCAAACCAAAACTCTTCTGGTAAGGCTTTCTCCCTCATTGTTGAAAAAGAAGATGAATTGTTAGCTTCGTCGAAGTGTCCAAACAGGTATGTCGTAATAACTGGACAAGACGACGTATGCAATGCGTTTTTTATGCTCCAACATCATTCGATGCTAGTGCATCTTCAAGGAAATGTCACTGTAGGTGTAGGAGAGACGTTAGCATTAGGATATCATGAGTGTCAAGAATTGGGTAACAGTGATCAGTCGGATTCAGAATTCCACACCCCGGTTTGCAAAAATGTGAAAGGATATATTGACAAGATTAAATGTGCAAATAATTACCATTATTATGGTCGGCAATGTCGGCTTGACTTAACATCAAAATGTGAAGCCACTCTCGCTTTCAGAGAAGTTTTGATTGTATGCAAGGATGGTTTGCTGCAACGTAAATACTTTATGATTATGTATCCCCCTCTCGTGATTGAATTAGATCTATCTTATAATAATATAGCACATATTGTAATTAAATCTTTTGAAGGTCTCTCCTCTTTGCAGGTACTACATCTCCAAAGTAACCGGTTGATGGAGCTCCGTGCTTATGTGTTTCATGGTCTAATTGATCTACATGTGCTGAATTTAAACCATAACATATTGGCACTACTTGACGAAGGAATATTTCACAATTTATTCAATCTTAGGGTACTCCACCTTCGAGGTAACCACCTAGTTAAGTTAGAAATTTGTATATTTCAAGATTTGGACAAACTTATCTTCCTCAATCTTGGCAACAACAAGTTGATTTCTTTGCCGGAGCAATTTTCTTTTGGCCTGAAAATTTTGAAAATGTTACACTTGGATGGAAATGAATTAGTTAATTTGAATGCAAGCGTCTTTCACGGTTTAAGGTGGTTGAGTGTCTTGCTTCTGGAAAACAATAAGTTAAGTAAATTTCCAGTGGGATTGTTTCAGGATTTACAAAATCTTCATACACTGGGCATATATGGAAATCGATTGTATACAATGGATAGTGGCTCATTTAAAGGTTTGATCATGTTAGCTGTCCTATCACTTGAAAACAACAATCTGCGTAGACTACCAAAGGATTTGTTTGGAGTATTAGGAAATTTAAGAGAGCTTTTTCTTGTTGATAATCGGTTGGAAGAATTGAATGCTGACATGTTTGACAATTTGACAAGATTAGTTGTACTTCATCTTGGGAATAATTCCATGATAGCATTATCTGCTACATTGTTTAGTAGATTGCAAATACTCCACGCACTGGGCTTATAAGAAACAATTAGTTACATTGAATCCTAGTGTGTTCCAGGGTTTGAACAATCTTGTCCAGCTTGACCTTGCAGATAATCAGTTGGATGTACTGGATGGTAGATTGTTTGATGGATTATCTTCTCTATCTCTCCTGTCACTTGGAAACAATAAACTGAGGACTGTACCAGAAGGTTTGTTTGAGGTATTACATAATCTCACTCAACTATTTCTTTATAGTAATCAGTTGGAAACATTGAATGCCGGCATCTTTGATAATTTGATCAAATTGACTGTACTTGATCTTGGTCAGAACTACTTAACGGGAGTGCCATTAGAAATGTTTAAAGCGGTACGAAATTTGCAAACACTGGAATTTCATGTCAATCAAATAGATATCTTGCATGTCAATGTCTTTCGAGGTTTGAACAGATTGTATGTGCTTGTACTTGAACAAAACATGTTAAAACACTGCCAGTAGGATTGTTTGGGGGATTAGAAGTTCTTAAAGAATTATATCTTGCTCAAAACCAGTTGGAAATATTGGATGCTAGGTTGTTCCACGGTTTATCTGCCCTATCGTACCTTTCACTTGAAAACAACAAGCTGAGAAGTCTGCCAGTAGGATTGTTTGAGGGATTAGAAGTTCTTAAAAAAATATATCTTTATGATAACCATTTTGTTATATTGGATGCCAGGTTGTTCCACGGTTTATCTGCCCTATCGTACCTTTCACTTGAAAACAACAAGCTGAGAAGTCTGCCAGTAGGAATGTTTGAGGCATTAGAAGTTCTTAAAACATTATATCTTGATGATAACCATTTTGTTATATTGGATGCTAGGTTGTTCCACGGTTTATCTGCCCTATCGTACCTTTCACTTGAAAACAACAAGCTGAGAAGTCTGCCAGTAGGATTGTTTGAGGGATTAGATAATCTCACTACACTAGTTCTTAATGGTAATCAGTTGACAACGTTGGATGTCAGCGTATTTGACCATTTTACAAAATTAACTGATCTCCATCTTGCTAAAAATAACTTGACAGCAGTGTCAGTGGGATTGTATAAGGTGATCCAAAATTTACGCATACTGAACTTTAAAAAAAATCAAATATATCGCTTGGATATTGATGCCTTTAAAGGTTTGATCATGTTGTACATCCTTGTACTTGAAGGCAACAAACTAAAGACACTGCCAGTAGGATTGTTAAGGGATTTAAGAAATCTTACTGAACTATATATTGATGATAATGAGTTGCAAACGTTGAATGTGGGCTTGTTTGATAATTTAACCAGATTAAGGCAACTTCATCTCGGCAATAACTCCATAACAACATTGCCTGACAGATTGTTTGTCAATTTGATCAAATTAACTATACTTATTCTAAGTAATAACAACTTGACAGCAGTGTCAGAGGGGTTGTCTAAATTGGTACCAAATTTACAAGAACTGAATCTTCACGGAAATCAATTAGAAGTCTTGGATATTGATGTCTTTCAAGGTTTGGGCAAATTGCATATCCTTGTACTTGAAAATAACAAGCTGAGAACACTGGCAGTAGGAATATTTGGTGGTTTACAAAATCTACATAAACTGAGTATGGCTAAAAATCAATTAGTTACATTGAATATTAATATTTTTGACAATTTAAGAAAATTAACTCTACTCTATCTTTCTTATAACTACTTGACAGAATTGCCTGCTACATTGTTTCGGAAGTTAGAAAATCTGAACATACTAGATCTCCATGGAAATCAATTGGTAACATTGAATGCTGACATTTTTTCTACGTTGTCTAGGCTCACTTTACTATTCCTTACTAACAATTCTTTTGGTTCATTGCCAGTGGATTTGTTTTGGGATTTGGCTCAGCTAATGTATCTCAATCTTAATAGTAATAACATAAGTGCCGTACCATCAAGGTTATTGTTAGAGTTAACAAATCTAAATTATCTAAATTAGATACGGCAACCTCTTATGATACATGAAATTCAAGTGTGTTTCAAGGTTTGGATAAGCTTTATTTCCTTGTGCTTAGTGGAAACAAGTTAAATTCATTGCCAAAGGGTTTATTTAAATCACTGCGAAATCTTGAAAATCTATTTCTACGGAATAACCAACTGAATCTACTACACTTGGATGTGTTCCATGGATCGAAAAACCTGAAAAATATTTGGAGTGCATGGCAATAGATTGACCAAATTGTCCGTTAATTTATTTCATGGTTTAAGTACTTTGGAAATTCTGGACTTGGGTAACAACCAAATACGAGAGATAGCCTCTGGTACATTTCATGGGTTGATTAGTTTGGAAATAATTATATTAACGGTCAATGAATTAACCTGGCTGGAATTTTCTCTTTTTAATGAAACACTCAACGTTTATGATATAGATCTATCTCACAACAAGTTAAAGAATATTCCTTCTCTGGCACACTTGACTTATTTGAATGTCCTTGCAATAAATCACAATATACTTGTAGAAATAACTATGGATTCTTTTGTGGGTCTGCCAAAAAACTTAATGTTGTATGTAAGTCAACATGAGATCTGTGAGTGTTATGCACCTTCTGGTATAAACTGTAGTGCGTCTAATGAAAGGTCACCTTATCTTACCGTGATGATAGACTTCTATCAGAGCGTTTTCTAGGGGCAATGATGTGGCTTATTGGTTTAAATGCGCTTGGAGGCAATTCTTTTGTTGTACTTTGGAAAATGAAGAATAGGAAAGTGAAAAAGGTACAGGATGTGCTACTTATCAATCTTGCTTTGTCCGATCTGCTAATGGGATTATATCTAACTCTCATTGCATCTGCTGATGTTTACTTTGGAAAAAACTTTCCAATGCAGTCTCAAAACTGGAGATATAGTATTACCTGTAGAATATCGGGTGGCTTAGCAATAATATCCAGTGAGGCTTCAGTTTTCTTTGTGACCTTGATCAGCATCGACAGATATATTGGCATTAGGTTTCCATACTCTGCTAAAATAATTGATAGTAAAATGGTGAAAGTAATCTCTATACTGACATGGACTATTTCACTAACTTTAGGTATTATTCCATCCATCTTTGCTGGAGTGAACTTCAAATTTTATGATAATTCGAATGTTTGCATCGGCCTCCCACTAGCCCTGACCAAAACATATTCCACTGAGCCTGTAGTACAAGAACAACAACAATCAAACTTGGGGGAAAATATTGAAATGATTAATCCTTATTTCACTACCCAATTCAAGGGATTTAAAACAGGTTTGTATTTCTCATCTTCACTATTTCTTGGCTTTAACTTTGTATTATACTGTGTAATATTCCTCTGCTATATTGAAATGGTACGAGCTATAAAGAAGACAACAAAACAGGCTGGGCGTACTCGTGCCATGAAAGAACAGATCCACCTTACAATAAAGGTAACAAGCATTGTGGCCACAGACTTCTTTTGCTGGTTTCCAATTATTATTCTTGGTATTCTTGTCCAATTTAGAGTAGTTAGCTTATCTCCGTCAGTGTATGCTTGGTTAGTGACATTTGTTTTGCCTATCAATTCTGCCATCAATCCATACTTGTATACCGTTGGAGAACTTTTTCAACTCGCAAGAAGACTTACAGGAAGAGAAAACAAATGATTCGTAACAATTCTCAAGTGACCTGTAACAAAAACGTATCTAAATTGGGTAAAACAGAAGATATTCTCCTTAACATAATGTACAAATAACAGGCTAGACTACATTGTTCCCACTAACAGTGCAAAAATCAAAATGGCAGAAACAATACAGCTGCCAACATTAAACCAAGTAGAAAAAAAGTAAGAAAGTTGACAAATATAAGCATAAACTCTATGGTAAGAATGGAAATATTTGTATATTGATATGGATGTATATTTATCCAGTTTGAGTGAACATTTTGCATTTTGTTGATCTATCCAATCTAAATGATTTATTAAACACCCTATAATCTCTGCCAGAATTGTTCAGAGTTATTTACCGTGCGCCGAGCGTGACGTGCGTCAACACGGAAGTGAATGCCTAATTGGCTTGTTTGAGTAGCCTCCCCATTGGTTAATCGCGCATGAGTCTACCCATAGTCTCCGCCTCTTTTATGCAAATATTGCGGCGCGCGCGTTACCGACCTCTGAAGGATTCTGACAGCAACTGTATGCTGGACCCAGCCCTATTGCAATTAACATAGACACATACACAAAGTGCGTATAGATATTGCATCTTGAAAATATGTGAAACAGTATTCATCATTTTTGAGAGGTCTGAATTGCCTCCCTTACGCAGGGCATAGCATTTTCTATATCAGTGTGCCCTCCAATTCCTGTGGTGTGTTGTGTGGGACTTGTTTATCACTTGAATTTGGATTAGAATTGATTGACCACACCTTGCTTGTACATAATGCTCATAGCCAGACTACTAATGTTCACTTTAGCGTCTTGTACATAGTGTTCAAATCAGATAATGCATTCAATTGCCTTCTTTATGCTATCAAACCAGGACACTGCCGTAATTCTCCGTAACTATGCTGCCCCCGATAACTCCACTTTTACCATTGTTAAATGACCATTTACCAACCATTCTTAAGTCTGCTGTTGTTAACGAGCTTTTCAATCAGTACAATTCAGAGTTCTTGTGTGGAACGTAGTTTGGTGTACCTGCTCGTAAAGTCAACACCTGTCTCATGTCTCTCTCACGCTTCTGCACTGAAGATGAAGGATACAAATTAGAGTGAGTATCTCTCTCACTAATACTTTGCAATTAATGGAGTTTATTTACTCCCAGCTCTCGTGTTAGTTTTCGTATGTTATACCGCTGGTTGGATGTTTTGATAAGAGATAAAATAGAATTAATTTAAGTATAATATTGCTTTATAATATGGTTTTATGTTGGTGTCATTTCGTTCGGGCGTGACCAAACTATAGGCTATAGACATGGTGGAATACTAGAGATGATAGTGGCTTGCTGGGGCCCCTACCAACACCTAAGACAACGAAGAAATTTAAGTGATGTGGAGTTTCATGCTACCAAACGAGCCTACTGTTGAAGCCAGTCTCCTATCTTGTCGTCTCATCCAATGTAGATCCCCGTAACATCCTGGTACCTCGCTGCTAACTCGACAAACTCTTAATTCCTCAGTCGCTATCACAAATGGTAGAGGATTCTTGTCTTTCGGTATTTTATACAAATGTCATTTTACTGATAACGCCAACATGTAGCAATTTTCAATGCAATATTTAATCATCGCCAGCCGAAGACGACAGAATTTGACTTTCCGAGTGGGCCAGCAGGCTACCACTTACCACCATCTTATTTTATATTATTATTTGGCAAGTTATTATGGTGATATCATAGTGATATCAACATTCTTTAAGCTTGTAGTAGATAGTAAATTTCAAGTTTGGTAGTGTGTAATCTAATTAGTTGAATTGAGACGAATTTTACTTGCGAATCTTTGTTAGAAATTATTTAGTATCATCTGGTTCTGACAAAATTGTTAGAAAGTCGTTATTCGGATACTCTAAATAGTCTTTAATAAATCTAGTAGTTTCGAATAGTCTCGATCTTAGGTATTCAGGACATCCTGCAGATGATTTGGATTCTTTTATTGTTAAATTCAAGAAATTTGCTGCACTGCGGGAATACACCCATGCTCTTACCAATTGTGATCATTTGAGAGGTTATAATTCAAAAAACCTTTGTAAAATGTGAATAATTCAGATTTAGTAATTGAGGTTTCCTTTCAGCTTCCTTAAATGGCAAAACTTGGTTGCTTGATTGGTTGGAGAAAAACGTACTATCTGTTAAACATATAATACAAAAACCTCGTATAAAAGCTACTCGGATAGCTAATGGTAGTGATTTGGATGTCACGGGATATCTTGTGTTGACAATAACTACCAATTATTACAATAACTATCAGTTTCTTATTCCGTTAAATATTGCACGTAATCTAAGTACCTGTATTATTTTGGGCAGGAAGTTTTGCGTGATCATTGCGCAATTATTGACTGGGAAGTAAATTGAAACTCAAAAAGTGTAGTCAGATCGGAGTTTCAGAGAAACAAGAAATCCCGCCAAAATACTCAGTCTTTAGTTCATGCTAAAATATCCAATAATTTACCAGCATATACTGGTCTTTGTCAAGGTGGTAGGCGTGTTACTGCCGTTGGGATATATGTTGTCAACACTGTTTCAGGTGTCATAATGTGCACATATAATTGTAATGAATACCACTGATGGCCCAATAAATTTGTAACCACGTACTAAACTAGGCACATTTACAGTTGTTGATTCTGAGCAAGAAACTGCCGTTTCCTAACTTGAATGAAGAGTGTGTAAATGAAATACATTCGTCGTCTGTAGATTTAAATGATCCTCTTTAGAGGATTTAAAGGTCTCTTTAGAGAATGACCATTTGTCGCCTTCAGAGATAACGGAGATGACAAATCTGTTTAGTGAATACGTTGGTATATTTAAGGTAGATGATGGCCTACATGCAAATTATTCAGGTGTAAAACGAACTAAAAACAATTTGTCATCCACCTATAGGATCTCGACCATGTTACTCTCCGCCTATTCGTTTGAAACTCTAAAACAACAAATGCAGAAGACGCCCATATTGGTTTATCCTAGATTTGACAGTACAGAATTTGTTTTGCAAACTGATGCCGCGGCAGTCGTCTAGGATTAAGTTATATTTTGGCTTAAAAAACAATATGGAAAAGGAAGAGTCATATCTTATGGTGGTAGGGAATTGCATAAAGGTGAGAAAAACTATACGACCACTGAATTAGAGGCATTGGCAGTTGTCGGAGGAGTAAAGAAATGTGCTCTGTATCTTCAACATGATGTTAAATCCACCGTAGTTAAGGATCATTGTGCACTTAAATGGCAAACAAACAATAGGTCATTTATAGCTAAATGGGCTATCAAACTTCAAGCATAATACAGGGTGTCCACAAAAAATGGTGCAAGGTAAAAGCGCCCTCGTTGGAGGTGAAAAAAATAAACTATTTACATATCACAAATGAAGTCTTGGCTTTTGAAAACCATTTACAGAATCCGATTTGGTTGTTGCAGTCTAGAGATATGGCCAATATTATAAGAGGGTGTGATACCAATTGTGCCACTTTTCACAGAAAGTAAGAGCATCATGTTAATAGGGCTTAGTGATTTAAAAGCACTCGATCATCATACAATAATGCAAAGAAACATGTTAAGGAATTGAACATCGTTATGAGAATGACAACCAAATTCGTGCTAAAATGTGTGAGAATAATTAATGAGACAAAATGTGTATTATTTGTGCAAGATGTACAATAACAAGCTGTGACATCCCATATATGTAGCACCTGTGGCAGAGACTGCCACTCTAGGATTGGCCTCTTCAGCCACAGACGCCGCTGTTCACCTAACCTGTGACTCAATGTGGGCGCTTTATCCATAGTCGCTTGCGACTGACGGAGGCCATGATGATGATGATGACAATAACTATCGTTTGATAGTGTCTATATGTGTCCAGCTCAGTGTGCTATATATATTTTCACGTTCTTATGTATGAAGTCATTTTAGAATGTTTACTGAGAAAAAGAAACATTGATATGAAGTAACAAGAAATAGGATAAATATTATAATTGTGTGATGGATGAAATCTTGCAAATCAATCATGTACGTGTCCTATCAACATGCATGATTCGAATGTGTTGAATTATGCCATTTTGGCAAAAGTGGCACAATTGGTACCTCATCCTCTCTTAGAATATTGGCTATATCTCTGGATTGCAACAACCAAATGCTCTAAACGGTATTCAAAAGCCAAGATTTCATTAATGCTATGGTGTAAATATAACACTATTTTGCCTCCAACAAGGGTGTTTTTGCCTTGCACCCTGCACATTTGATGTAGTACATGCCTTAATAAAAGTAATGTTGGTGTGCTTAGTACATTGAACTGCGACTCTATTGATTGTGTAGATTGTAATCATTACCAAACTAATTCTAATGATTCCAAAATGGTAAAAAATGTAGGAATTCACTCTGAATTGAACGGAATATCTCCTGATGTATTATGTGAGTCACCTAATGACAATGAAGTGCATATGAATCAAACAGACTCGGAGTCGGTAAATGTAATAAAGAACTTACGTTATCAACGTGGTAAAAGAGTTGGAAATGACAAGAATGTAAAGAATATGATAGACAAATAAGTACCGCCCGTAAGTAGTGAAAATTAATCAACTTGCATAACTTCAAAGAAGCTTTGCTGACCAATATTTTTGTAGTTCTATGATAGAATTTCTAGATAAAAATGACATGGCTGGCGCCAAAATGTTCTCAGGTAGGAATTTGGTGACACGGTGATCAATATTATGTTTTTCAGGGAACTTTAACTATTGTTTGCCAAACACCAGCAAGACGACCAGATGCAAGAGAAAAGACAGCTATCAATTATACGTTCCAACAACATTTATGATTTACAGTCCGTAAAACAATCGTATGATTTAGGGTTAATGTCACCAAAAAAAAATACTATGATGAACCCCGTTTCTGTATACCTGTGTACTTTTACCAAATCTTATTACAAAATAATCAGTACATATCAACTTCGTCTGAAATGACTTGGCATTGATTTTGACCAATTTTGGGTTCGTCACGGCACATCAAATGTACAAACGGTTATTTACACATGGTCACGTGGGGACGGTATTGACCAAACGCTTACACTGTTAGCTGGCAACTTGGGTGTCAAAGAACGTATAGCAAAAACTCCGCCAATGTTACTTTGGGAAGGGGAATGTTTCGTGAGTAAGCAACATGAGTGAGATATGTACCTCGTTGTTCTCAAAATAAATCGAGTCGTCAAAAACTTTTTGTGAAGTCAGTTTTTAGCTAAATACTATACTGCGCAAAGTCTCTCTCCTTAAACATTCTCACTGCTTTTCGAAAAACTAGAAATAGCCCTGGAGCTAGCACACCATTTAACAAATCTAAAGTACAAAAGGGTTGAGTGATTAATTATGTGACAGACTGATCCGGAACCCCTGAACGTGATTCTTAAGTGCCGCAAGTGGTGCTTAAGGAGAGGGCCAAAACAAGTTTGTACAAGGGGGTCAAATTTGTAAATGATCCAAATCTTTGAAAAGCCATCACCATGTATGTGTCTAAAAAAAAACCATAAGGATCAGAAAAGGATATAGTTGTAATATGTACAGCCAAAGTTTCAGAGTATAGGCTAAAAACAGCAAAAATCAATAATAAGGGTCAATTTCAGTGGTCAGGGGTCAAATTTTAAAGTTACTCCGATTGGGATAAAAAATGGTGCAAATTATTGGTGGAGTTTCATAGGGATTAAATAAGGAAGAGTTTGACTGTCTTAAATGCTTAGTTTCGATTTGTAGGAGCACAGAAGGTCAACGTCCAAGATTCAATGGGGGATTGATCTTGTTACCCCCTACTTTCTTAAGCCAAGCCTTGAGTGCACTCCAAAACCTAGTCCTT
>JAMKCH010001548.1:0-52399 GCA_023653785.1 Ophioderma brevispina
TGCCCGGCAGTATGCGTGAGCATCTGCAGGGCTTGTGCTTTTAAAATTCGCACTCAATCAGGCGTGATATATAAGGCTATTGAATGCTGTAACTGTATAGGCATATTCTTCACACCGCTAGCATGTCAGTAGACCAGGTGCTAACTTGTGTTTGTAAACATTGATGTCACCTCATCTATACAGTCATGTCATGTCAGTTATTATGCCCTACTACATGTATGTGCATTTAGTATACAGCATCTTTCATACATGTAGCGATTGTGTTAGGTCATGTGTAAGAGATGGTTGTCACAGATAGTGACTAGGAGTAGTGGGCCCTTATAGCACATCACAAACTTGCTACATAGAACCTAACGCCCTAGGGGTAAGTATCTTTACCAGTACAAAACACCAAAATATGCAAAATTTGCGATTTGGTTTTGAGTACTATACACCAAAATATGAAAAATATGCGATTTGGTTTTGAGTACTATACCCCAAAATTCACCAATATATCAAACTCGTTAAATATACCAACAATAAGTTGTGTAATGCAAAGTACTAAACACCAAAAATCTTCAAATGGTGACAAGATTTGAGGTTTTTTGGGGTTTGGTGGCGTTAGGGTTCACAACATATATACCAAGTGCTGTGCATTAGGGTGCATCAAACCCTCCTCATATCAAGCACTATTTTTGCTCCTAGTCTTAAAGTGAGCCAGTGTAAAATTTAAATTCATTCTGAAGTTGGCCATTGGGTCCACTGTGGGCTTAAAGTTTTGTACATGAAGTCAATGGGGTGTTATAATTTTTTGCAATACACAGAAAAGTGATGTTCTTTGTTCTTGATTTTGCCAGAAAGACACCAAGTTGTACCTTATAAGATAAGGCAAATAGGTATATCATCAAAAGGAAACATTTCCTGGACCTAAATTTTCACATTTATTACGGCCGCTTGAAACACTGAAATAAAGACTGAAATACATTAGCGCTCGTTCACTGGTATCCACATTAAGTTCCTCTGTGGCCCAGTGGTATTTCTCACGCCTAGAAAGCGAGAGGTCCGGGTTCGAGACCGTGTATTTTTTCGTCTTTATTTAGTTCTGTGCTCGCTAGTTTCTCCGAGCTTCTATATAATGTTTATGAAAAAATATGGAATTTTTTTGATACCAAAATCTCAATTTTCATGGTGTATGTGTGTGGGGGGGGGGGTTTTTTTTTTTTTTTTTTTTGGGGGGGGGGGGGGAAGGGGGAGTGAGACAAGGTTGTCAATCGGGTCAACCACCTTTAACCCTTCCAGATGAGATGTTTTGGATGGAAAGCTTTTACATCAGTGCAAGAATCAGGACTTCGGTTTTTAGGGGCCACCCAGAGGGTGTATTGAGTCAATCCCACAACGAACCAGTTTTGGAAATTTCACCTCAATAGGGTCATGTGATCCCACAAAAATCCTATTCTTAGCACATAAAAAGCCTGACTTTTATACTCATTTTAGTCCACAAAGCGTTAGTACTTAGGGAATTTTTAGCACGATCATGAAATGTCTTGTGGTTCTTAAGCTTTTGGAACACTTTTTATCCCCAAGTACTGACATGTGTTTAGTACAGTATAGTACAGGCACATTGCAGTGCATCATGGGATTGATTCAAAACACCCTCTGGGGCCACCTGACATGTGAAATCTCTTGCACCTTCAAGTACCATTATGCTATACATTAAAAAAAGAGAATATCACTTTATTCATTTAATCAAAATACAGTCCTGTAAGATAAAGGGTCAAAATATGCAGGTTTACAAGAAAATTCTAGATCTGTGCCCCAGGAGGTGGAGGCATGCAAGACTTCTTGACAGAATACAGTGAAGGTAAAGATAATCAGATGTGACAATTAATTAATACAATGTCAGAATACAGTTATTTTGACTATATATATGTACTTCTTGATTTTATCTTTGCAGATTTTCTCTTTAAATTTCTGGTGATTGGAAGTGCAGGCACTGGAAAATCATGCATTTTACATCAATTTATTGAAAATAAATGTAAGTATGCCATCTACTCAGGCGCTAGTTAAATGTCAGACTGCGGCAGAGGAAATGAAAGAAGTAGACTAGTAAGGTGCAGGAATAGAAATTCTGTTGTTTTACATTAGTGAATTACTTGGCGCAATCCTTTCTTGTATGCTTGTAGGTGACCTTTAAGCTAATTAAAATTGAGCATGTATGAAGCATTTGTTTGCAGAGAATCAACCATGGAATCGGATTTTGATTTAAGAGGAACAAAAACCTGAAAATTCTAGATGTTAATGTCAAGTATGGCAATGTATAGTTTGTCATATGATACTCTATGATATCCTTTGATTAAGGGAAAGGGTATAGCATTATATTTCCATGTTTGTTGTTAGAGAAGCAAGTGAAAATTATGATTTGAAGCTTTAGGCTTGTGCACTGTGCATCAACTCCTCACCCTTCTGGCGGGTTGTCGGATTAGCGCAGCGGGTCTTCCGGTGCTTCGGACCACTGTAGTCCCAGGTTCGAACCTCGGGCCAACCTGCAATTTCATGTGTGTTTGGTTTCCAGTCCATACTCAGCCTCACCGTTTTTTTCTGAGTACTCCGGTTTCTACTGCTTCTAAAACTGGCCTTTCTTCCCTTATGTGTATATATGATGTAAAAGCATATATAATAATGTGAAATTTGAAAAAAGTATATCGTCATGACGCTATATAACACAAGATTGTTAGTGTGTCGTTCAATACTAATACCTCCCCCTCCTTGCCCTTCTGGCAATCGGGAGGTCTTGGGTTCAAATCATGGTCAAGGAATTTTTTTCTTATGATCGCTTTGAGGGAAGGAATAAAATATATCCATGTGTTGGGTCAAACAGAATCATTGCAAACTTGTATTCCAATATTGAAGAAATGGGGGATAATATGAAGACATGTTTGATTTAGGAGAGTTAGAATGGCCCTGCACTCCCAGATGAAAAGCAATCTTAAGTGTTTTTCCTCCGTATGCCAGGCCGATCATTGAATATCTTTAGCTCCATGGTTTGCTGAAGTCTATCTATTTGTCAGTGATATTGGGGAAAAGAAATTAGGTGACATGTGCACGTTTTACTTGGGGGAACAGCCCGTTAAGTGTTGTTAATCATTTCTAAACAATTTTACACCAGGTTTGGTCTTCTTCCTGATGGGATTACAGGATTTGTTACATACAGTTGGTTATTTGAAGGATCTATCTATCCAACGGCCGCAGCCGAGATGCTGTTCACCATGTAGCGCCAAATGTCCCTGTTTGTCATTAGGTTGGGGATGTCAGATGGATCCTGCTGGATGTCTCGAGCAATCACATCAATGTAGTTAAAGGGGCGACGACCCCTGTTTTGGCATGGTAACTTCCAACATATGACGTCTGAGACTACTTGGTCAATCGCACGATGACAGTGACCGGCAAATCGTGCACGGCGTTGGGCAACAGAAGATGAAATTGGAGGGATATCTCCATATATCTGTTTTTTTTTTTTTTTTTTTTTATAAAATATATCCATGTGTTGGGTCAAACAGAATCATTGCAAACTTGTATTCCAATATTGAAGAAATGGGGGATAATATGAAGACATGTTTGATTTAGGAGAGTTAGAATGGCCCTGCACTCCCAGATGAAAAGGAATCTTAAGTGTTTTTCCTCCGTATGCCAGGCCGATCATTGAATATCTTTAGCTCCATGGTTTGCTGAAGTCTATCTATTTGTCAGTGATATTGGGGAAAAGAAATTAGGTGACATGTGCACGTTTTACTTGGGGGAACAGCCCGTTAAGTGTTGTTAATCATTTCTAAACAATTTTACACCAGGTTTGGTCTTCCTCCTGATGGGATTACAGGATTTGTTACATACAGTTGGTTATTTGAGGGATGCCCCCAGCTATATCTGCCAGTAAGGTGTTGGATTGAGCAAAACCAGATTGGGGTATACAATGCTATAAGGATTTTAATTTGTCACATCCAAGTTAGCCAGTGTCCAGTACAGAGCATCTCAAAAAGTCTCCAGCTTTTAATAAATTCTCTGTAAACTAATGGTCATCTCAGAACTTAACATTTGATCTAACTCGCAATGTTTACAGTTACATGGTTTCAGCACTCTTTTGAATCATTTCATAAAGGTTCTTGTTCCAATCTAAGTGTATTTTGTTCTCTACTTTATATGAGGATCTGGGACTTGCATTTGCACCACAAGGTTTTGTGGGAAACAAATCTGTTTTTTTATGCTAGAAGCAGAAATACATGTATACCTCGCGATTGGTCAATACACATCATGTGACCATGTATAAACAACCGTTTATGCATGGCTGGCGTGACGAATGCCGAAAGTGGTCAAAATCATGCAATTTCAGATTGAAATTGATATTTAATGATATAATTTTGTAAACTATTATCAAAAAGTATGGGTATACATGAACAGGGTTGCATAGTATTTTGGGTATGACGTATTTATGCCCAAATACTAATTAATGAACCCCTATTCAACAACCCCCTATTCACGACCAGCCATAGTTAAAAGGCATTTGGTGATCCACAACCACGTCCCTCGACTTACCTAAAAAGGTTGAGATTTTTTATATCATGCTGAACCGTTAGCCTTAGTAATCCCATGTGTACCTAATCTTAATGCAAATCGGTCCTTATCTTGTAATAAATTTGCAATTTTGTATTTTCTATGTCCGTAAACGGACCAAATTACAGCACAGTGGCCTATGGAAACTGTGGGAAACAAGCATTGCTTCAATAACACAAACTGCAGATCTGAATCACTCAATTTGTTGTGAATAATCTTTTTCTCAAGGATATCTGTGGAACAGTGCATACACATAAGGTATTGGGATCAACAAAATGCACCTTTAACCATAACGCAACAGTTTTTTTAACCAACTTCATTCATATAGAAATGGATTGGATGCCGGTCATTCAGGACAACAATCAGAAAATACAGCTTTCATCTGATGCATATTTTATCAACATTGTATACTACTTACAGGTCGGAACAAGCACCTTTAAAACGCTCACTTTGTCCTTTGCCTCAAGAGATATACTTTATGCACACATTAGTCTATTTCATATGCATATTCATGCATGCATGCCAGTTTTTCAGTGAATTGAATTTTGATTATCACTACATTTTTGTGTGTGATAGTTAGCCTGAAAATTCTTTATGTGAGTGTGTGAGTTTGTGAGTGATGAATGTGGCAACATGACTGCAAACATTCAGAGGAATTCACAGCTTCTTATATAACCCATGCTGCATAAAAGTGCTTATACTAGATGCTTTTATCAAAAATAAATTGTAATTTAAAACCCTAAAATAATACATGACACCAACTTAATTTGTTTGTTTGAAAAGCAATTTAGTACACTAACCTTTTTTAGTGTAAATTTAATTGATCCCACTCTTTCAATCACAAAAAATTTAATTTTGGAAAAATCTTAGGTCCCATGTCAGAATGCCCTAGGTAGTAGCTTGTACATAAACATACACAGAAATGGAATGAACCGTGGCCTTATGGATGAGGTTATTGAGTATTTGCTGAAACAAATGTTTGATGCAGTACACATTGGAGGACAAAATAGACAGAGGTGCTTTTGGACTCTTCATTATAGGACCCCAGAAAACTAAATATTCCTCTGTGCATCATGTATACTCTAACCTGCTTTGTAATTGGTGGTATATTTTCCTTTTGACATTTTGAAAAAAAACCTGGCATGTCACATTCTTTTTTTTTTCTTTCAGAAAGCATACATGAAACAATAAGCATAGTATACTTTAATGTAGTTTGATCTGATCTGAAGCAACCTTCCCTGTTTTATAGGAATCATCCCTATTTTGAACTTTCAAAATTGCAAAAAATAGGGATATCCCTATTTCTGAAATTTAAAACAAATCTTGGCAAGACTTCCATATGTACCCCCACTCATATATTTTCAAGCAACATAAATGTTATTATTTTAGTTGTTTATTCCGTTTATTATCAAACAAGGCCAAAATTAAAATAAATTTTGTATCATGTAAATATATACGAGGGGGGTAATAATTGCCAGAAAAGTCCTGAAATATTCTTTGGGCTCGTGAAGCTCTTCCTGCAGCTTAATTAAAATACACAGAAACCTAGTAACTTCAGGAGACTCTGCCCCTGTGTACTCCACTAGAGGCCTTAAAGTGGATCACAAATAAACACCACCAATAAGGGCTTTCGTGATAAGGTGTTCGCGACACATGCATTCTCATTTTTGGGTTTTCAATGTTGGCAGGTATGCAATATACAGGTCATACAGATAGAATTCACATTCATGTATAGATAATGATGATGAGCATTTTAGTGACACATGAATAGAGAATGTACACGTAATGTGTATTGTGTAACCCCCTGAGCAAAAAAAAAAAAAAAAAAAAGTAAATCTATATCTTACTTTGGGGCAAAACAATGGAACAACATTCCACGTAATGTTAAAAGCTCAAAAAATATTCATTCTTTTAAACTTAATTATAAAAAGTCACTCATTTCAAACTACAAACTATTATAATTGTAACGGAGTCTGGGACCTGACAGGCCATTTTCTGGCTTACTTTCCAGTACTCTTCCACATCATAATATTCCATGTAATATTTTTGTACCTATGTATGATTGTGGATAGAAATAAATATGTTATGTTCTTTGGGCTCGTGAAGCTCTTCCTGCAGCTTAATTAAAATACACAGAAACCTAGTAACTTCAGGAGACTCTGCCCCTGTGTACTCCACTAGAGGCCTTAAAGTGGATCACAATAAACACCACCAATAAGGGCTTTCGTGATAAGGTGTTCGCGACACATGCATTCTCATTTTTGGGTTTTCAATGTTGGCAGGTATGCAATATACAGGTCATACAGATAGAATTCACATTCATGTATAGATAATGATGATGAGCATTTTAGTGACACATGAATAGAGAATGTACACGTAATGTGTATTGTGTAACCCCCTGAGCACTATTACCTCATACAGCATTTCTGATTGGCTAATTACATCATATATTGATTTCAATAACCAGTTGAAATGCAGCTTCCAATTAAGCTCTAGCCCTATGCAGCCCTTCGTACAAGTTGCTGATTGGCTCAAAAAATTGAACGCATTCCAATCAGAAGACCACTCTTAGGGTTGATGTGACTGCATTTACCAATGTTGCTCGCATATTCAATGAATTTATAAGAAATTATTTCAAGGTTATTGGCAGTAATCATCATCCATGTAAATGCAAACATTTCATAAAATAGACTAGATTTGACATTTGTGAAAATGTTTCATGGTAACAATGTTCTATAAAAAAAGAGATCAGTATGTCCTAAATAAAAAAATCCAAGGCACTGAAAAGTTAACCACCCACTTCTCTATCAGTAATGATATTCAATTTTTCTGTGATCATATACATGTACCTCTCCTATGTCAGTTTAACAAACATGTAATATTTAACTTGCTTCCCTTGTATTTGATTGTCAAACTTTCAGAATTTTATTTGAAATGTGATTTTTCTTATGCATAAGTACCTGAACAGATCTTATATTTAGAATCATTTTAACATTTCACAGCCAGTGCCCAACAAAGAGAATTTTGATGGAAGTGGGGCGGTTCACGTCAACTTTCATTCTTTGGAGGGAAAAGGGCCCCTCTATCCAGATGCACACAATTTGAAGGACACCTCCATAATGTGCCTTGGCTATGTAGCTGTACAACTAACTCATCATGTGACATTTCATAACTGTCTCATGCAGTCATGATTTTGCTCCATTATAATTCTTGCAGGGTGCTAGCAAGGTGACAAATGTAACAAAAACTGTCGTGAATATGCGGTGACGTGTCTTGCTAACAACGTTGTATATTTGATCCAGACAGATTGTTTCGGACACTTTCCTGACTGCGGAGGTGGTAAAACAGTGTGGTGCATTAAACTGTATCAAATTATCAGCTCTAATATTAAATCGAGTGGCATCAGTAGAAGATGGAGAATTTGAACTGATCAGTCTCTGCTTTAGAGAATTTAAAGTGAAGCACTGAAGCTGTGTTCTTTGAGTTAAAATTTTAGAAAGCTTGCAATCCACTTCCCTCTGATTGCTTGTTTGAAAAAAAAGTCAAACATTTAAAATGTGTACTGTGAGTTCTGCAACCTCATCCTTATCAAGCTTAAGATTTTGTTATCATTGAAAACATTTTATAACAATAACTTACATTGGTATTTTAATTTTCCTGAATTCTTTTTTCTTTATTTTATGAAGCCAACAACAACAAAATTAATTTCATTACCTACAGTCCATCTTTGCCCAGACCTGCCCTGACCTCGCATTTTTGGTTAGCTCGGATGGTTATATACGACCAGAGTACCCCCACCCCAACCAGATGAATAGTATCATTAGAAGCCTAAAGTTAATTTTTCAGCTCAAATCTGCAAAATGTTTCAGTTGAATTTAGTTTCCTGTGGATGGTATGAGTGAAAAGTTGTCTTCCCAAGGGCCATTTTGAGATACAAAATTGAAGTTTTATATTAAAAAAGAATGATTGTTTACAAATGTTAGAATTAAAAGAAATTGAGGTGCTGTAATCATGCAGTGCACATTTAAGTGTAACATTAAGAAATTATATACAGGGCAAGAGTGAAGCAGTCATTTACTTCAATAGGTAGAAACCATGATCTATTTGAATCACACAGTGCACCTTTAATCCCGATCTTTTCCAAATTAATTTGTGATTTGTGTATTCTGATAGCGTGCACATAACCATGTGTGCTTACTGTGCACATTGTCTTCCTGTGTAATGATGCCAATTTCATGTATGTTTGCAAGGTAATTGAATCTACGACAAAGTTTAGAGGGAGTTAGCACAAATTACAGTATGCTTTTCAGCATTGCTGAATTTGTCATTTTTCATCAGCATGTATAAAATCTGCATCATAGAGCAAACACAATTAAAATTATATTTACATAATTTGACTTCTGTGAGGTTAATATTTACATCTTGGGGAGGCAGTCAGTGCATTAGGACTGTACTTAATAGGGCTGCTATTTTCTGTTAAAATTGGTATAGTATTGGTGGAAGGACCGGGGTAACTTTGAGACTCAAGAGAAACAACTCAACCCCAACTAATCTCAAATATCCCCCTTCATTTTAGCATTTCACAAGCATGGTATGCATTGTAAGTAGCCCTGTACTGTTTCTTTTATGTTGACCACACTATTCATGGTCAGAGGAATATACTGTGTAAAGCAAACAGAAACCATTATGGTGAGTGGTGACATTTACGTCAATTATGTACTGAAGATGACAATGTAGTATGCATTGTCGTCTCACAGTCGTCTGGTGAATTTAAGCAAGGGTTGTTAATAACACATTTTTTGTTGCATTTGCTTTACCTCATGCAGTCAAGCAAGATTCAAATCACACAATTGGCGTAGAGTTTGGTTCGAAGATAATCAATGCAGGTGGCAAATCAGTCAAGCTACAGATATGGGACACAGCTGGCCAGGAGAGATTCAGGTAAATACACAATGGTAAAAGCTTAAAATGGTCAAAGTTCGCTAAACAAGTCTAAGAAATATTCTTGGAACTACTAGAAATATTTCAATATTTCAGGAGCCACCTTGGTTCTTGAGAATGTTGGCCAGTACCGCACAAGAAGAATAAGGCTACCGATTGGAGATGAAGTACTCTACGGCCCTTTCATGGCAAAAGGGCGTAACTTGAGTTACGCTCTTTTGCCTTGAAAGGGCCACCCTGCAAAACCAATGCATTATGGGATACATTTTTCTTTTTAAATGTTGAGCCTAAGTAATGCTAAAAATATTTTTTTGAAAATATGTATCCCATAATGCATTGTTTTTGCAGGACAACCCTTTCAAGGCAAAAGATGTAACTCGAGTTACGCCCTTTTGCCATAAAAGGGCCGTCTAGTAAATACCAAGAATTTCCTGAATTTGTCTTGAGAACTTTGAACATTTGAAGCTATTTGTTGAACAATCATGATGAATTTGTTTCAAGTGGCAAGATGATATTATTACACAGTAACTTGTTACTCAATTTGTTGAAGACCGCAAAGTGAGAATTGGTCACAATAACCACATGATATCATGATTCATAATCATGCAAATTACTGTTGGAAAAACATGAAAACTCATAGCAATTCCCCCTTGCTATTGTGTCACCTTAACTTTAAAATTGCTGAACAATAAGACGAGCTTTGAGAATGTATGACAATTTTCCATTGAAAATTAGAATTGGGCAATTTCTAGTTGATGTAGTGATGCCTCAGCTTGCACATCAATTTGTTAAAATTAGGATTCCTAACTATTCCACTTGACTTGATATCATGGTCCATAAGTGGAACAAAAAATCAGAATAATACCACCTTAATATTATGACAACTAAACTTGCAAATCAATTAGCGAAAGAATGAGATATCATAACGATTTAAGTTGATTTTGATTTCATAGCACATTAGAGGCACTATCAGTGATTAGCTAAATCAGAAAATAAAAAAAATAATAATTTTTGCATTTTTGTAACAATTATAGGTATCCTAAAATACCCTGCAAGTGATAAGTGTAAAGCAACCTAAAAAGCACAAAATAGAATATTTTACTCATTACTGTCCGTACGGACACTTACTACAACACGTAATTGAATGGGAATTCATATCTTTGAACAATGCTGTTTTCTTCCTTTTCAGTCAATTTTTCAGTTTGAAAATATACCTCATGAGAGTCCTACAGACTTATCCTTCACTTTTTAGGTATTCATGCAAATTTCAAATATTTTTTATCTTTCGGGCGAATCACTGATAGTGTCTTTAACTAGCAATTCAGTTCCTTGAAGGAAGAGTTTGAATGCAGATAAAATTTTGATAGCAGATATTTGTCTGGATACTACACAAAAACCAAATGTGTTTTTCGCATATTTGATAAGCGGAACAAGATATTTAGAAATAGGCTTGTACGCATGTTGACAATCACCATGTGATTTGTGCAGTACCAGACAAGACAAGACAGGTTTCCAGTCTTGTAGGTATGGCTAATATTTCTTGTCTTTCTCAGAGGGAAGGAGACATGATCGCTGCATTAAATTGCATTACAAATGAGGTTTCAACATGTTTTCTATGCTGCAACCAGAAGTTCACAACAGAATGGGCACTAATCCCATTTGGAATTACGAGCTTAAAACATGGGGTTTGCAATATTCTGATTAAGATTCGATATTAACTTGAATCATTTCCAGGATTAACTGACAAAAAAACCTGAAGGCATATGATGATTGGAACATCAATTTGTTTACGCACAATTACGAATACTTGCTACCAAATAAGCACACATTTAATTAATGGGGCGATGCAATATATCGGTGCCCTGCAGCACATCTTGCAGTAAATTGAATTAAATTTTAAAAAATCAGCTATGTGACAGTTTCTCTTTTGAAGTGGAGAAAAAGTGGAGAAATCATGCATTTACATTGAAGCAATGCAGCGCACCTGATGAATTCTGAACACCAAAACACCCTCTAAACTGGTCTCTTTGTATATGTGTAGCAGGCTTGCAATTTTACCTTTATTGTGTAGAGTCCCTTAAACCAGGAGCTAACAGCCATAAAAGTATGCAAGATACTGTACCACTACAAATAGGACATTTCTTGAAATTTATGCTATGAGTCTTGATTTGCAGCAAATTATTGACTGCTGGCATACCCGCACGGCTATGGAAATTCAAGCGCATGTAATAAGATTATATGAGAAAAGTAAATTGATGAAATCGATTATTAGCTCAGTACGGTTTGTTGCAATGTATGCTGTAGAATAATTAAATTTTTCATGCATGAACTGTTTGCCAGGCTTTCGTGTGAGGGCCCTTTATGATGAAATGGTATTCATGGTTAATAATATCCTTGGAAAGTGATATGCTCAAACTAGACCTCATTACCTGCATGAAATGTATGCCATGCAATAAAGCCACATAACTGAAATATAAGGATAAGCTGCACATATTTTGGAACTGAAAAAATATCTAAATGATAATTTTTTTGTTCTATCAAGAATTTATTTGACCACATAACATGTAAATATTAGAAGTAAAATGATTAAAGTGACAGACGGGATCTTAAAAATAATGATATGATGTGCTTGTTTACCAGGTCTGTTACAAGAAGTTACTACAGAGGGGCTGCTGGGGCCTTGCTGGTATATGATATAACAAGGTAAGTTTGGAGCATTGTTGGCCATTTTTTAAGCCAAAATGTAATTGTTTATAAGTTTGCTGTTACTATTTGAACATTGGATATTTGAGTCTTGCAACACCAGAGCAGTACTTGTATTGATATCAAGTATCTTGCAGGATTTTTTTCATAGTTCATTTCCGTCACGTCTTACAAAAGAAAATTGCAGTTATATGAAAAGAAAATTGCAATTATATAAAATTGCAATAATATAAAGGTTGGTTATAGTGCAAAAGATATTATAATATGACAGAAGATTGCAATATGAGATTAAAATAGTAAATATACATGTAGCACAAATGCACACTCATGATATGACTGAGCACATTTTGTGTATGATGTTGGAAACATTCATATTTGATAAAGAGTATAGTTCAGAATTGATTTTTTTATCAGGTCAGTGAATGGAAATTGTCTGTTTAAGAGGCAGGTTTCTTTTGGATTCCATCTTTTTTTCTGAATTGAAGATAGGTATCAAGATAGGAATTTTGTTAAATGTCATCTGTATGTACTTGTTAAAAAGAAAGGTCAGGTATGATAGATAAAACTTAACACTCACTTGACAATTGAAGCAGTCTAACATATTAGTGCAGTGCAGTGTGAGCATGGACAACAACAAAATAAATTCCAGATTTTCATTATTCTTAGTTAGGAGCAAACGTTATTAAACTTGTCTATTTCACTGTAGAGTATTATTGTTGGTGTAGAGCAAGCATAATAGTGTTGTCTTGAATGGCTTCATATGCAATGCATGTATTTATAGCCATGTCAAAAAAAATGTGCCCCTCTCATCTCACTGCATACTTTGCAAGTATGCAATCGCATCACACTTAGTATGTAAATCTTGCTACCCATTGTACATTTTTCAGTCTCAACTTTTCCAATAAGGTGCAAAGGTCACTGCAAGCCTGTATTTTTGCCTTCAAAATCAATTATTTAAAGCACAGTAGCTAACTTAATACAATAACCGGAAGTGGGCATCCTCACTTTAGGCAAAAATATGCTTAGCAACAATGTGCGGAAAAATAAAACATTTGATACGTACTGAAGGCGTAGTGTTTTGCAACGTGCAGTGATTGTACTTTTGCACTTTGTTTTCAATGTGATAGGGGATTCCCTGTCCTTTCCCTGGTTTGTTTTCACCCACAGGGTGTATTGAATCAATCCCATAATGCACCAGTTTTGGGAAATTTGACCTCAGTAGAGTCACACGATTCCACAAAAATCCTTTTCTTAACACATAAAAATCCCTGATTTTGTGCTCTCTTTAGCCCACAAAACAGTACTACTTAAGGAATTTTTAGCATGATTATGAAATGTCTTGGGGTTCTGAAACTTTTGGAACACCTTTTATCCCTAAGTACTGACATGAGTTTAGTACAGTACAGTACAGTATAGCTAACTTAATACAATAACCGGAAGCAGACATCCTCACTTTAGGCAAAAATATGCTTAGCAACAATGTGCGTAAAATTAAACACTTGATACATGTGGAAAGCGTAGTGTTTTGCAATATGCAGTGATTGTACTTTTGCACTTTGTTTTTACTGCAATAGGGGATTCCCCGTCCTTTCCCTGGTTTGTTTTCACCGTGGCGAAGCTCTATGACATAGCTCCGCTTCCAGCTATAGTGTGGTGTTGTATTTATACTGTGTGTATTACTAAATACAAACCATATGCAGAGGTGGTATTTTTTGTGGACAAGGAGTATAGGTGATTTTCAAAAATTACTAGAGGAAGGAATGTGTTTCCTATCACTGACCTAACTCCTCAATTTCATGCTGTTTTTTCTTCACACAGTCGAGAAACTTACAATGCCTTGACAAAATGGTTGACAGATGCCAGGACATTAGCCAGTCCCAATATTGTCATCATTCTCTGTGGAAACAAGAAAGACTTAGATGCAGACAGGGAAGTCACCTTTCTGGAAGCAAGTAGATTCGCACAAGAAAATGGTGAGTAACAACTAACTGGTTGAAAAAATTGCTAAAATTTGTGTATTAGGACAAATAAAACAAAATTCCTGGTAGGCCTTGCAGATTTCATTTTAAAATAAAAATGCTTTCGATAAAGGTGACTTAAAATGGATCTTTGATGGTCCACAAATCAATGGTTGTTGTAGGTAACACATCTTGCAACTTAAAGGTGCTTGTTCCGATTTATGTGTATCGTATTCTCTACCTGATATAAGAGCCTGGCACTTGCACATACACCACATCGAGTACTGTGGTAAACAAGCGTGCAGTTTTGATGGTAGAAGCGATAATGCATATTGCAATGTTAATGGTTAACCATTAAAATGGTGGTTTTCATCTTGGGAATGAAATGGATTTGAGGGCTCAAATTTCAGGACGACAATGAGAAAAATATGACATTTTCATCTGTCATCTGATATCAAATACTTCTGGGTAAATTGGGGGGTGGGGGTCCCAAGGACGATTGGATCACGCACCTTTAATGTTTTGCTTACCAGTACTTTCATGCATTTTAGCTTTTGGAGCACTTCTGGAAACAAGTGTTTTTAAAGCCTTATACTATATTTTACCCAACCTGAAGCATGAAGTGAAGTCAGAACATTTCCACAGGATTAATATGCATTATATAATGCTTAGACGTGTGATTTGGGTCATGCATTAGATTTACCAATATCAAATATGAGGATGGTCAGTTCAGGGTTAGCATTTGTCCATTCGTGACAAAAAATATTTCATTGCATCTGTTTTTAGTAACAAACCACACCCACCCATATTTATAAATTTCAGTGAAATTGATGACACTTCATAGAAATTGATCAAATTTATGTGGGTGTGATTTGTTACTAAAAACAGATGCAATAAAATATTTCTGTCACGGAGAGACAAAATGCTAACCCTGAACTGATCATCCTCATATACAAGATCTTGTGTAAAACAAAGTGCAAGCACAATCATATTGGAGATATCTTCGTAATACAGATGATGGTACTCAGGCTGCAGTTCAAGGTGGCAAAATCCAAAAAATGAAAAAAAAGAATGCTTACAGCAATGCTTACAGCACATCAAATCTGTAAGTAGATTTGATGTGGACAGGCCGTCGGTGATCCCATGGCCAATTACCTGACATTGACCAGTATACATTACCGCTATTCATATGACCAAATTAAAAAACAACCATTACAATGGTCAGAGTGGACTCTCCAATTCCAATGGTTTTAGAATGAACAAAAATTGCTTGATAACATTATTACACAATTAGAATTTTCTGTCATGGTTTCATCAGTCTGTGCTAAACCAAAGGTGATATTAAAATTAAGATATAAGATATTTATGCCCTTCCAAACATAAACAATCTTGGAAAAAAAGAAAGAATTGGAACACTCACCACAATTTCCAACATTGCTCATTCAGGCTAAAGTTAAGAACCTACAAGCTTCAGTTATCACTCAATTGAAACCCCAACATTCCCCCTTCAACCTACCCTTTACCAAACCCATCAATCAATGTTGGTGGCAGTTGACTTTGGTCTTTCAATGGTCAAGTCACAAGTTTCCCAAAATATTTTGCAAATTGCATCTTTTATGAGTGTGTATGTTCCCTGATGGTGTATAAAACAGCCATAATCCTTTGTGTGAAGTGAAATATATTTCCGATTATCATGTGGGGGGAAAAGAGCGGGACAGAGTACACTCATTGGACCCTATTACTGACTTCTCCCCATTATTTCTCCCACCCCTTTCTATATTTGCTCTATACAAACCAGAAAATTGATTTTGGAGTAGAGACCAGGCATTGAACGGGTGGAATGTGGAAGAAGCAGTCAAATGTGCAAGATAATATTAACCAAGATTGAATCAGGTAAGCAGCAGACAGACATTGCCAATGTTCTTCTTCTTCATTCAGTGTGTGCACTCACCTTAAGGCAAGAATTAACATCGATGGAGAGGGGTGGTGGCTTGTGCCAAAAATAGTTCGTCGGTTGGTGTCTCATCTGCGCTTGATTATAGGAGGGATAATAAACTGCAATAGGCAAGACAAAATGTTCTATGGGCTTACAACCTTTCAAGTAGGGTTGGCTGATTGCACATATTCTTCGTTTCATATTTCCCTAGTAAAATGACAAAAAAATATAAAAAATCTGACGAAAAAAAATTTAATTCATTTAACTTCACTTTAAAATTCCAAATCATTATTTGTCAAAAATGTGCATTTTACATGCATACAACTTTTTTTTTTAATCCCCCCCCCCAAAATTAATCCTGCATGTGGGTAAAGTCGGGCCAAAGTCCCCCAGAGGGTAATTGAGGTAAGTGCCTCACAAAGGGCACAAGCTTGGACACAGTGGGGCTAAAACCAAAAAACCTTTGGCGAGTGGGTCGGGCACTCAATCTACTGGACCAATGTGCCCTACAATAGGAATACTCAAGAAAAGTAGCCATATGCTCTGTGAAGCCTTTCAGGCAGCTATCACCAATTCATCCTACTATGTGTTTCCGAATCAGGCATGTAGAACACAGGTGAAATGTGCATTTTGTAATCTAAGCCTTTGAGCTCCAGAACTGAAAGTTGATAAGAAAGTCAATACCGTTTGTTACAAAGATCTAATAGAACATTAATGACATGGAGATCACATTACAATTACCCAGCTGCCAGTCAGCTCATTTCAATAAATTGGGAGGCTGCTGAGAGGTAGAGGCTAAGTCATTGGACTCCTCCCTAACCAACCAAACACCAATGGAATGCCAGTGTTTCTATATGAACATACAGGGTGAGTCCAAAAAAACCTTGACCTGATTGGTCCCGCCATTTAAAATTCTTAAGTAACATATATCTACAATTTGGTATCATCTGAAAGCCTGGTTTATTATCTTTTAATTTAACTGCAAAGATCATTCACATCGGTTAGGTTCTAGACCGAGCTACTCGTTTGAATCAAGTTGTCGGTTTTCTGCTCTGTCCACGGATGCACATTGAAATGCACGTCGTTCAGCGAAGGAAATCAGTGTCCAGAAGAGAATCAGGCTATTTATTCACGCAATTTCTTGATTCGCAAAGACTGTAGCTCGGCTTATCCTTACCGATTTGGAATGATTCTTTTGCAGCAATTAATAGTAATGAAATAAGCTTTCCGCAGATACCCCATATGTTGATATAAATTATTTAAAACTTCAAATGGCGGACACAATCAGGTCAAGTTTTTTTGACTCACCCTGTATATAGATATTAGTGTGCTACAGGAAGCCAATCCTCAAAATAATGGTAGCACAAAGTGGTATTTTGTGTTTCATTTGGGAGTTAGGGTTCTATATTTGAATTAAGTGATTGTTATAACCAAGTTTGATACTAGTCCTTTACACAGTCTGTAAGGTGCTGTATATCTCCAACAAATTTGACTCCACTCCAAAATTTCCATTTACACCCCAATAGGACTCGCTATAGACTTAGGATCCAGTATTATTCCACCTTGTAGCTATTTGTATATTTTCAGGAGTGGGGTTGTAGTGGCAGGTATCAAGTTTGACTGTTGCATGTTGCACTGTAAAAGGTTGTTAAGTTTTACTACATTTTGGCAGCATTTACCATGTGATGTGCAAACTTTCTCTTTACAGGGAATTGGATCCTGAAAGGATGGGGTCTGGAATTCAGTACGGAGACTCAACGCTGCGCAAGGTCACCAGGACGCCTACCAGAACCACACAAAACTGTTCATGTTGAGGACCTCTTGGGAAAAAAAACATTGGGCGAATAATATGTGATAAAACTCGACACCTTTTGGATTCATGCTCGCTACTCCAGTGTCTTTTCACAGGTGAAATCCTTGCTGGTTTTAATTTTTTTTTTCAACATTGCTTGCAGTTATGTCAGTTTTAGTGTGCTGCTTGTCAAGTGTGTAAGTATCTTTCTCCATTACACTGTATACAAAAGAGTTCCAAGTCAAAGAATGCAGTGTTGAAGGAATTCTAAATCGGAAATTAGCCGTTCCGTCGGATTGATATTCATATCTGAAGTTAACTTCTGTTAGATGTGTTATTTACGCTGACACTAGTGATTGCTTACAGCAGCCGTGACTGACACGGAGCTGATCAATTTCTCAAGCAGATGTCCAGACTTAAAGTACAAGAGACTGTGTTCTCCATATGTACTCCTCAAAATATTACCAACTCAACATTAGCCAGTCGTGCACTATTGTCTTTTAATACCTGGTATGTTGAATTCATCTGCAGAATACTATGTGGTCTAGTCCAAGGTGTGCGAGTATCTACTCTGGGTAACAACTCATTTTGAGCTCTTTATAATTTACAGGGCTATGCTATATCAATAAATTAGTGCTTTTTGTCTAACAAAAAACCCAATCAAAGGTAGAGCTTAATTGTTTGTTTGTACACACTAGCGGGGTTGAGTGTTCCATAGTCCCATAATCAGCAAATTTTGTACTTCAAATATTTTGAGGAGTAAACTGGTGTATAAATTCACTGTCAGTTGTGTATATATACATATAACAATAAAAGGATGCTGACCCATATGTATATCAATCAACAAGCTAGCCACTTTTCCTATTTCTCAACTGTATCACCCTCCACTTTCTAGGAGAATATCTCACATAGGTGCCATTCTCACTACTATCAAGTGATCTTCTTTTTATTCCCTTGGTTTTCCCATGGATATTGTAATTGAGTATTCCATCTTGATCCAAGGCAGCCCGGGGATGTGCAATTTTACTTGCGGTATTTTTTCAATATTTTGGCAACCACAATTAGATTTAACTTTGGATTGTGGTTTTAAGCTTTCTCTGGAAGTCAGTGAGACGTTAGTCCAGAAAGTGGCACGTGTCTAACCATTAAGATCAACAATTAAGCTTTTGGACAATTTGGTACACATTTATGCTTCTACCATCCAAACAGGTAAATCAAATTTGTAATGGATGTTTTTGGTGATATGCTCACATGGAAGAGAGAAAACGCGTGAAAAATCGGACCATGATTGGTTCACCCACATTTAAGAGACCTTTAAAATGTGCAAATCGGACCATGATTGGTTCACCCACATTTAAGAGACCTTTAAAATGTGCAAATCGGACCATGATTGGTTCACCCACATTTAAGAGACCTTTAAAATGTGCAAATCGGACCATGATTGGTTCACCCACATTTAAGAGACCTTTAAAATGTGCAAATCGGACCATGATTGGTTCACCCACATTTAAGAGACCTTTAAAATGTGCAAATCGGACCATGATTGGTTCACCCACATTTAAGAGACCTTTAAAATGTGCAAATCGGACCATGATTGGTTCACCCACATTTAAGAGACCTTTAAAATGTGCAAATCGGACCATGATTGGTTCACCCACATTTAAGAGACCTTTAAAATGTGCAAATCGGACCATGATTGGTTCACCCACATTTAAGAGACCTTTAAAATGTGCAAATCGGACCATGATTGGTTCACCCACATTTAAGAGACCTTTAAAATGTGCAAATCGGACCATGATTGGTTCACCCACATTTAAGAGACCTTTAAAATGTGCAAATCGGACCATGATTGGTTCACCCACATTTAAGAGACCTTTAAAATGTGCAAATCGGACCATGATTGGTTCACCCACATTTAAGAGACCTTTAAAATGTGCAAATCGGACCATGATTGGTTCACCCACATTTAAGAGACCTTTAAAATGTGCAAATCGGACCATGATTGGTTCACCCACATTTAAGAGACCTTTAAAATGTGCAAATCGGACCATGATTGGTTCACCCACATTTAAGAGACCTTTAAAATGTGCAAATCGGACCATGATTGGTTCACCCACATTTAAGAGACCTTTAAAATGTGCAAATCGGACCATGATTGGTTCACCCACATTTAAGAGACCTTTAAAATGTGCAAATCGGACCATGATTGGTTCACCCACATTTAAGAGACCTTTAAAATGTGCAAATCGGACCATGATTGGTTCACCCACATTTAAGAGACCTTTAAAATGTGCAAATCGGACCATGATTGGTTCACCCACATTTAAGAGACCTTTAAAATGTGCAAATCGGACCATGATTGGTTCACCCACATTTAAGAGACCTTTAAAATGTGCAAATCGGACCATGATTGGTTCACCCACATTTAAGAGACCTTTAAAATGTGCAAATCGGACCATGATTGGTTCACCCACATTTAAGAGACCTTTAAAATGTGCAAATCGGACCATGATTGGTTCACCCACATTTAAGAGACCTTTAAAATGTGCAAATCGGACCATGATTGGTTCACCCACATTTAAGAGACCTTTAAAATGTGCAAATCGGACCATGATTGGTTCACCCACATTTAAGAGACCTTTAAAATGTGCAAATCGGACCATGATTGGTTCACCCACATTTAAGAGACCTTTAAAATGTGCAAATCGGACCATGATTGGTTCACCCACATTTAAGAGACCTTTAAAATGTGCAAATCGGACCATGATTGGTTCACCCACATTTAAGAGACCTTTAAAATGTGCAAATCGGACCATGATTGGTTCACCCACATTTAAGAGACCTTTAAAATGTGCAAATCGGACCATGATTGGTTCACCCACATTTAAGAGACCTTTAAAATGTGCAAATCGGACCATGATTGGTTCACCCACATTTAAGAGACCTTTAAAATGTGCAAATCGGACCATGATTGGTTCACCCACATTTAAGAGACCTTTAAAATGTGCAAATCGGACCATGATTGGTTCACCCACATTTAAGAGACCTTTAAAATGTGCAAATCGGACCATGATTGGTTCACCCACATTTAAGAGACCTTTAAAATGTGCAAATCGGACCATGATTGGTTCACCCACATTTAAGAGACCTTTAAAATGTGCAAATCGGACCATGATTGGTTCACCCACATTTAAGAGACCTTTAAAATGTGCAAATCGGACCATGATTGGTTCACCCACATTTAAGAGACCTTTAAAATGTGCAAATCGGACCATGATTGGTTCACCCACATTTAAGAGACCTTTAAAATGTGCAAATCGCAGCGAGCGATTGGTGTGTGAGCGGTTGGGCGCACCGCCAGATTTTGACCCAAGATCAAGTGTTGCACATGCTCACAAGCAGAAATCACTCGCTGCGACTGGAAGTATATCATGGGCTTAAGTGGACTTTGAATCCTAATTCAAGCTACACACTGAAACTTACCAAGTAGCATCCAAAAGGATGTGCTGTAGTAATTAACTTGTAGAATGCAAAATTTAATTTAGCATGAAAGCAGTGATTCAAATTATACCAAACTAGGAGTTTTCATTTTCCAGGTTAAGGTCTAATTTGCATTAAATGTTCAAGCTTTTCATAGGTCTTCATATTGGTTGATGATATATATATACATAGGTCCATTCAATTCCTGATCCCCATTCGTACATTCTAATCCTGTGGTGACCAAGCAATATTTAACTGAAGTGAGGAGAGAGGATTTAAAAAGCAGGTTTAGATGCTATGCACGAGGCATGTGCTTTTTACTTGGAATGAGGTATTCTTTTGTTCATGGTTTGAATGAACAAAAAATTGACGAGTTACCAGATTCCCCTAATTCATAGCAAAATATCCAGATGACATCACACCAAGGCAAATACGCATACGTGTATGAACGAGTTTGAATGCTAAAATTTCGAAACCGAAGGTGAACAAGTGCTTGAAACTACACGAAGGTAATGTTTCACATGAAATCAATGATACAGAAATGTGGAGGATATCAACGGAACAAAAATAAGTGAGGGTCCATGCCAAAATTAATGGCAAAAGGTGGGAGTTTGGGGTTGTAAATGTTGCCGTCTGCAGCGGTCTTCCTGGTGAAAATATCGCGTCTTTGGAATTTGGGATGCATGTGTGCAGCGTACTTGTGATGAATTCTGGGAATTTGGTAAAAGGTAAATTCCATGTTTCGTATACAACATATTACATCTAAACCTAGGTAATGTGTGTCAAGTTTAAGGGTATGTTCACAACAAAGTTAGTTTGTCCCATGTCCCAGGTAAATCCTGAGTTATTCTGCATGGAGAGACCAGTGTGAACACAAACATTGGCCCAGAACTCAGCTGCAGATCAAACTGTTTAAAACCTGGGGAAGTGAGGGTTTGAATCTGTGTTGAATCTGGTGCACATCTGGATGGATGGTGGTGTGAACACAGACAACCGACATGCAGGAATGGCTTTATATTGACAAAATGTTTGTTTTCTTGTAAGTTAATATCGCTACTAACACAGATAATCTTTCAGCTCATTTGCAGCATGTGGGTGTGAACACACAATAATTTAACAAGTTTCCCATATTAAATCTGTGGCTCGGGTCATGGGCCAAAAATTTGCTGTGAACACGCCCTAAGAGTCCCAACAGAAGTAACACACCTATGCCTTATACAGCTGTAGTGATGGTACAACAATGCTCTGAATAACAAGGGAGGGATAAAATCATGTTCCCAACCTCCCAATTTATCATACGCACAATTTTTCTTGGTCCACTATCAAAATGTCCCCTACGCTGTCTCTTGACCTATAAAAATTAGTAGGTCCCTTATTGTCCGTATCAGCATATTGGTCACTGGTGTTCGTATCCCACAACATCCTTGTTATAAAATGTATACATAAAATGTACAGTATGTTATCAAAAAACAGCACTAGAATATTGTTATATTGTAATATTGATTTTAATGAGGGGAGTGGGTGTTGTACTCATTGATGGAACTGCCACAGTATTATTTTTAAAAACAAGTGGACAACAAGTAGCTTACTTTTAAACTTGGATGTAGGTAGAAGTCATTATGAAGAACTGAAGGAAATTCAGCCATGTATTTAGTCATTATTAACCTAGTTGAGGCAGCCAAGGTGACCAAGTAGTATTGCCAAAGTAAACTCATTGACTTCACACATCCCACATCCGGTTCTAATCAGTGACTACAACTGCCACTAGTATTCCCGCCAAACTGAAAATTATGTAATCTGTATAAAGTATATCTTGTTATCTATTATGTAAGATTGTGGCAGATCAGAAGAGAATTATATAGCATTCTGTAAATCTTAAGCAAGTATTTTGTATGCCATGTGGTATATTAGTTTTTGCCATTTGGAAACACAGGTTTTTTTGGGAAAACTATGTGTTGCAGGTGTAAACCATGTGGTCTGTATAGTTTTAAGATATTATATGTCCATTTTTGTGTGAAACACTATTGTATCTTATTCAGTCCAGGTGATTACTATTAATTGACCAATTATTTAATGAGTTTGGAATACTGAGAAGCAAATCCTGTCTCATACCGCTCTCAAGAACATTTTCTATGGCGAGTAACTTGGAATAATTGTGAGAATTGCATTGTAGTTTTGGCATGCTGTTAATAAGCACTCAACAATGGGAGCATATTGACTCAAGGAAATCTGGATTTTAAAGTCAGTGATTTTCTGCCCAGTTTTGCATATCTGCTTCACAAATTTATATATTAATACCGGTGGTCTGTCTGTCTGTGTGTGTGTCTGTCTGACCGCGTCTATTTTCTCGGAGACCGAGGGTCGCACATTCCTGAAACCTGGTGGGTGGGTGCCCCTTGATCAGAGGTCATCAGGGTCATTCAAGGTCAAAGGAGGTCAAATGGGTAAACATTGGTGTATGGACATGAAACTTGGTGGGGTCGATTGTTGAGGGCACATGTGGTCCAGCGGATATGACTGCCGACTCATGATCTGAAGGTCGTGTGTTCGAGCACTTTATCTTGCTTGCCTCGTCGACCCAAGCAATATTCGGGTAGCTGTTATGGGAGATATTACAATATAAGTGCTGATAGGATTGTGCGCTTGGCCTGCTGCCGGCCTAGATGAAGCAAAATGATTGTGACGATTTCCTGACGGCAGCGTAATAATAATAGGCAACAGCGCCGTGATCTTGTAGGAATAGCGCTTTATAAAAGCCAATATATTATTATTATTATTATGATGCTGGGTCATTCAAACCAGGTAATCACGAAACCCAGGTGACCGCGAAACCCGGGGACCGCCTAGTAAAATATAATATTAAAATGAATTCATTTCAATCAAAGTAACCCAGGTAATAGTTTTTACGTATTGTTTCCAAATTCAACTGTTTTGTTAAACAGACCAATGATTTAAATATAACTTGGATAGACAGATTTTCCTGAAACAGCGTAACCAGATTCGAGGTGCCCAAAAGTGTTATAATGAGCATACGCACCGCCATATTTGATTTGCATATTGTCGTATTTAGAAAGTCTCATATTTGTGAGACACATTTGTTGCATTTAGCGAGTGAAAACAACACCTAATGCCACATACTGTCACTCTGACTCAAATATCTCAAGCAAAAATAACGGGTCATGCGGAGACTTTTAGTGCATTAGGAATGCAGGAATCTTTTTAGAGGCATGTCTTTTATCAATTGGTTTTTGCATAATTATTGCAGAAAAATCAGGCGACTCAGACAATGGAACATTGAGGAAATGTATGTTAGTTAGTTAAACCAAAGTTTTAAATCCGGTTTTGTCCCTGCTAACGAGGTGGCTGGATACACCTAACATTCGGCAATATATCTGTGTGAGGATTTATTGGAGCAAAAAGATAATTGACCGGATACCCTTTCTGACGTCAATCCACGCTTTTCAGCCGTGGGCCTAGCCTTTGGGCAACCACGCCCATCATGCAAGGCAGCATGTGCTGGATGGACACCATTAACTCTCCGGAGCTGACGCCCTTGTAGGTACAACTTTTTCCTGAAACAGCGTAACCAGATTCGAGGTGCCCAAAAGTGTTATAATGAGCATACGCACTTCAAAGTTTTGAGCACCGCCATATTTGATTTGCATATTGTCGTATTTAGATAGGCTCATATTTGTGAGACACATTTGTTGCATTTAGCGAGTGAAAACAACACCTAATGCCACATACTGTCACTCTGACTCAAATATCTCAAGCAAAAATAACGGGTCATGCAGAGACTTTTAGTGCATTAGGAATGCAGGAATCTTTTTAGAGGCATGTCTTTTATCAATTGGTTTTTGCATAATTATTGCAGAAAAATCAGGCGACTCAGACAATGGAACATTGAGGAAATGTATGTTAGTTAGTTAAACCAAAGTTTTAAATCCGGTTTTGTCCCTGCTAACGAGGTGGCTGGATACACCTAACATTCGGCAATATATCTGTGTGAGGATTTATTGGAGCAAAAAGATAATTGACCGGATACCCTTTCTGACGTCAATCCACGCTTTTCAGCCGTGGGCCTAGCCTTTGGGCAACCACGCCCATCATGCAAGGCAGCATGTGCTGGATGGACACCATTAACTCTCCGGAGCTGACGCCCTTGTAGGTACAACTTTTTCATTCTACCAGAGTAACCAGTTACCCTCCTCATCATATTTCCTTAGAAATCCGATGGGGGTGACGGTTTAGCTGCCGACAACTCGGCCCTGGGACAGGTGGTAATGGTTACCAGGGTAGCAGGCCCTCACAGGAAACCTGACCTGCATGCAACACTGATAACGTATCACTTGATGTACAGATTTTGATATGCGTGTGCTTGCACGGCAAAAGTGACGACATGCGGCTGGTTGCGCCACAACCAGGACAGCGCGAGAGGTGCAAAAGAAATTAGTTGTGCTCATGGGCTATTCAATTCTTTATCTAATTATGTGGTACAGACACGGACACTCATCATTGATTCATCATCATAAATGGCAGGTTTTAGCTTGATAAGGTAGCATTCACTTTTACATGTACATGTGTTAATCAAATTTATGCTGCTTGCAAACTAAGCGCAATGAATTATAATTCTGTCAAGAAAATCACTGACTGTAAGCCGATTATGAGTTGGACGGTAGAGGACAAACTCAAGATTCGCTTAACAAGCTTGTTGATGAATATTGCGGTGATGAAAAGGTAGCAACTCCTATTGTACACTGAATGTGATCAGAAACTATTGAATGCGGTATGGGGGGGATTATGTTTCTCTACATTTGCATCTAAAGTGTAGAATTGAATAACAGGTCTTTATATTGGAAGAGAGCTGGCATCATTTTTATACTAGACTGAATCACTGGGGATACTAAGTGGTGTAAATGGTTCCTCATTCCTCTCCTACTTAGAAAGATTATTGATGCCATGTTTAAGATATCGTACAAAGGTATTTATGTATAATTACAAGTAATTATTATGCAAAAAATGGGTTTTGTGGAACAAAACAAACATTTTGTGACATCCTATATTATGTACAGTCCATTTCATATGTAATGTTTTATCTTGCTGTAATGTGTCATGCTTGCTGCCTAGAGGAAGTAGTTGGAAGTGGACCCACTCGTATTTCTTGCACAATTTTATGAACAGTGGTATTGTTACAGCTTTAGTGCCATGAATGCAATTCCATTTCATGACAAATAGCAATATTTAGTGTTCTATTTTAAATGCTTGGAATTCGGATCATTTTGTAGCCAAGTTCAAAGCAATTTTGATGTTCGGCTAGTACTAATACTTTTTTATGTGGCATAAGATGCTGCACATTTGCACCGATTGCAGGTCAAAATTTGCTAACAATGTGGCTTTGCATCTCTGCACTGAGAAAAAAAAATGGCAAGTGTTCTAAATCAACGACAAGGTCACTTTTTCATTAGAAGTGTTTGCTGAACTCTGCTGAATGAGTACATTGTGTGGGTTTGTTTGTGTGTGTGTGGTTTTACTTGGTTTTTCCCAAAACTGACACTTAAATAAAGCTTGGATCATGAACTGTAGGTGGAATTAATTCACAGGCAGTAAAAAAATGAATATTGCTAGTGCATCTGTATGAATGTCATGGCCCTAAAAATGGTAAATGCATGTAATTCATGTTATAAACGATGAACAATAGCGGTGCAGTTTTGGGATTGCTCCAAATTTTCCCACAAGATGCAACTTTGACTATCAAATGTCCCAGATTGAAAGTGTTTTTCACAATGTACCAAAAAAAATGGGAGTTGATAGTTTGGATTTTTCCCCTTTCCTTACTAAAAGAGGTATTACATGGGTTTGTGCCCCTATAACTCTGTTTCATCGCATCATGGCAGTAGAGTGGATGCGCAAGCACTGCGCCACCCCCAAGTGCGGGTGTAATACAAGTTCGAACAAAGACGGCAATGCAAAATGCACATATGCATGACTGATGCATGCAAGTCTTAATTCCGTGATCTCCCACTACCACGATGAGGTGAAACAGGAAGGCATAAAAACTGTCAGTTGGTGTATTAATGGACCTGAGATGATCGAGATTTGTTGCTAGTTGTTCATTCATGTACTTCATAAACCACTAGAATTGTGAGATTTTGGGTGTATTTTCTCATAATTTTTGCAAAAAGCACATAGTTTAAAATTTGGGTGCTCTTACTGACCCCATTTTATTTTCCTCCAAAATAAATTGGGGATAATCGGGTTGTGTAAAATACTTTGTTTAGACCTTATCCAGTAAAATGAGTAAAACAACAGCAAAAGCTAGATAAACAGGGAATTCAGACATTCAGTATCCTTAAGGACAGTTACAATGCTTCATACCCATGAACTAATTGAAAGTGCATTGCCTGCAATGAGACTGTTATCGATGGCTGTTGGTATCTAGTGGATTATCACCATTAAATGTACTGGATGATGTTATATTATTCCAAACTCTCAATTTCTCACTTAAAGGTCCACTGTGTCCACCTTGTCATATTTTGTGTTTGAATAAAGCTGAATCCAGAGGGTGTTTTGAAACAATCCCATAATGCAATGCAATGTGCTTTACTGTAATGTTAACTAAACATGATAAAAAGCATTCCAGAAGTTTGGCTGCAAATATTCATGATAATGATAAACTTCCGTAAGTTCTGTCACTTTGTGGTCCAAAATGGGTGTAAAAGTCATGGTTTGTATGGATCACATGACCTTTGAGACGAACTTTCCCAAAACTGGTGCATTGTGGGATGGACTCAATACACCCTCTAGCTCAAATCCAAAGTTTACTTGGAGTAGATTTGTCATGTGACAAGCATTTATCATTTCATTTGGACAATCAGTTATGTTTTAAAAACATTGTCCTTAGGATGCACTGTGAGCTTACCGTCGTAGTGCGGGGAACTAGATTACAGATTCCTTTAAAAGAGAAAAATCACCAACTAATGTGTGGAGTCAAGTTGTTATGTAAGGATTCACTGATCCCACAATCATCTGTTCAATAGGTAGGGGACCATCAGGTTGAGACAGAAATGCATTGTTCTGAATGGATCACTAAAAAAGGTACTAAATTGGTAGTTATTTGGGAAAATAATAAAATTCACCATTATTAAACCTCAAGCCATCAATTTTACTCATAGCATAATCATACTGCGCAACAAATCGTAATAGCTGGCTGGCCTAGGTCTACTTATGGTAATAATTGTAGATGGCGTAACACAAGTGGATTTAATGTTAAAATGGCTGGCAGAGAGTGTTTTTTAAATACCTATTTTGTGCCCTATCTTCATTTTCAGTTTTGGGAAAAGTTTGGAATGCAAAATGTGAATATCTGATTGGAATGTGCGATTCATACAATTTGGTAAGGGAAAGCTGTTAAAATTGAATAGAAAATTACAATGAAGTGTGAAATACAAATATTAAAGCCTTTTCATTATCCCCAGTAGTCACAGCTGTTTAAAAGAATTATTTGTTATGACAAAACCAGAATAAAGCAAAAATTATTGCCGGCGACACAGTTTTGACAACTGATTTGGAATATTTAGTCCACTAACTACATTCTGTGTAAATTGTACGAGATTTCATTGCGGGCAAATATGATTTTTCTTAAAAGATCTAGTTTTCCCACGTCCTTCTATGGAGAATGGGCATATAGAGGGAGCTATAACATGCAAATGATGACCTTTGTAGGCCTATATGGCAAGATTCCCACAATGGATTTGTGTGATATTTGCAGAGATGATAGCTCTTGCATGTCCCTACTTATATCAGTTGTCAAAATTGTGTCGCCACTGCTTAAAATTGTTCTAGAAATAAGAGACAATTTGTATGGGGTCAAACAGCTGTGTAGTACAGCAAATGACCTTAAACAACCAGTGTAAAGTTGATTTTTTTTTCAAATAACCCCAACAAAATACCTAATTCTGTAAAAGTGAAGGAAAAAATCACTTATTCTGCTTGCGCTTTATATTCAAAATCTATCCATTTTTGGCCCCCCCCCCCATCAGCTGGTTTTTATATGCATTTTTTTCACAAAGCCAACTCTGAGTCGGCTTGGCTGCACAACATTTTTTAAAACATCACTTTGCAACCGAGTAGTGAAGGGGCGCCCGTTTAGAGTAGTTCTTAACTGATCCACTCTAAACATCAAAGCATTTCTACCGGACCATTGCTTTCAACATTTCTTTCAAGCAGCGGCTCCAATCGTCAAAATTCTTGATTTCTAAAATTCTCTCAAGAAAACACAACAAAAGATTTTATTTTTGTACTCAAAAGTAATGATGTATTGCAAATGTTCGAGTCACTGATTCCTGAAATATATTGGACATTTTCCTTAATTTTAACAACTAAACTAAAATGAAGATAGTGTGAATGTTATGAAGTAAAATGTTCCAAGTATACACATATGCATTCCCATGTTTCCAGGGTAGTGTTGATTTTATCACTGCCATCGTTTTATTTTAATTCTGTTTTGACTCTGACAGCTTTCAATTGAAAATGCATTTGAATTTGTTTTTATTAAAGTTGCTTATTTTTTTAAATCTTAACCCTCAGTGCAATCCCCAACTCTGCTTGGTCAGATCGTTCTAAATTATTGTTGGGTGAGATGTCGAAAAAGAAGTTAGTCATTTTTATGTGCCTGAGGTATGTACTGACAGTAAAATAAATTCTGGAATATAGTCAGGTATTTGTATTGTTCTGATTTCTTTAACATATAACAGTGAACCGTTAGTTTTGAATTTACATCTTGAAGGAGCAACAACATCATTGCAATAGGTCAGAATTCTATAACTTTGTTCTCACTAAAATTTATTTGCAACGTGAAGTTCCTCTTGATATGCAGTGTGCGCTATACATATGTTAGCACTGTATCCTTGGTGGTGTTACTTGTGGCTGTGGGCAAGCATGAGCCCTGTGCATATTTCACGGTAATTCAATCTTTTCTATTTGGTGGTAAACTAGGTATGAGTGCACATGTTCTATGGATATTAATTATCAGTAAAGAATGCTGGTAAACAATACCCCTATTTTCATGCGGTACAATATTCGCATGAACAAGTCCCTTGAATTTTGAAGTGGGGTGACTGTATTGCAATTACGGTACAACCAATGCGTACCCTGAGACTCGTGCAGAGTGACAAATCTGTTTGTGACCCGGGGGGGGGGGGGGGGCACTTGTAGTCCAAGGTGGATATAATGCTCGTGTACAAAAAACACTTAATTAGGTTCATTTTTTGAGATCAGGCGATGTGTGCGCGTACACATTGTTTTTTGGGTATCAAAATCATCAAAAATTACAAAATTAGGGTATTCTTTTCATATTGAAAATTGTGGTTTAGAGTGTGATATTTTTATACTCATAAAAAAAATCCGCAAAAAAGAACTGGGAAAAATACCGTAAAAATGGGGTTCCTAATAAACGCCCCGGGGGCGGTGCGTTTTTCAAAGGAGGGCGTTTCTATTACATCAAAAATGGAAAGTTAAAAATAATCCCGCAAAAAAAAATCACCTTACAACACCCCTTTATTTTCACTGATTAACAATATAATGCCAATAAATGAACAAAACCACACGCCTGACGGATGTCCTTAGATATCTAATGGATCAGTTTTATAAGGTGAGGGTCGCCTGGCGAAATTAACAAGAAAGTGCATTTTTCCTTCCGTGCTGTAAGATTTGGTTATATGGGCTTTGTTGGTGGCAGTTATCATTCGTGACGTGTGATCATAACAGAAAGCATTTGATGACAACAGCTAAAACGATTATGATACGGATAACGAAAGTCCCCCCCGGCCAAATTAAAAATATGTGATTGGGGTAAGCTTAACTCATTTTTGTTTTATCCAAAATCGTAGGGGGGGGCGTTTATTAGAACAAAACACGGTAGGGTGTTTTTCTTCCGCGTTTTCTCCTGATCACGTGGTAGATTCCCCAAGTGATTTAATAGTTTTCTGAATTTGAAGAATCCCCATATATGCCTTACTTTCTCTGTTGTCCTCCTATACATAGCCTTTATAAATATTTTAAATGAGACCCTTAACACACCCAAAGAAATAAGGACCAAACTTAAAAAATACTTGAAATTTAAATGTAAATAGATTTAAATTTTAAAACTTATTAGGCACTAGATCTGAAAATTTAAGTTTTTTTTAAAAGTTTTTTTCTTAAAAAGTCTCTTAAACTTCCTTTGAATTAGAGAATGTACCTTAAAGCAGGACGTGCACAAAATTGTACTTTTACATACGAGGGAAATAAAATACAAAGACTTTCATGAAATCATGTGTGAATATTTCTTTTCAGGCCAGGCATAAATAACAGACTATGACCCTTGTTCATATGTATGGTTTATAACGGTGTCGTTAGGTTAGCAAAAAAAAAATAACTTGTTTTAGGGTAAGCAAAATCGGACCCAAACTACTGTTTTAGGGTAGCAAAATCAGACCAAAATACTTGTTTAGGTAGCAAAATCAGACTGAACTACGGGCTTAGTATTTTTTCTTTGCCAAGCAAAAATACTCGCTTTAGGGTAGTTTTGGGAGGCCATAAATGAGCATGATATCCACTTTTGAATACAAGTGGCCCCCAGGTTTTGCGAAAATGACGATTAAAATCTGAATCCTCAATAGCAAATTGACGGAAATAATTACTTCCAATCTATACTATTGCAATTTGAGTAGCGTAGCTTGTAAATCAGGCAGTATTCTGTAAAGTAGATTAAGCAAGTGACCTGATCATAGTCCCGATTTTTCATGTTTTCTCTCCCACAAAGAAGGGTATGTACTGAGTCCATCCCACAATGCCAGCAACCAATTTTTGGGAAATTTCGCATCGATAAGTGGTATGTTCAGATGGCGATAATGTTGCACTCATCAGTAAACATCACTTTCAAAAGTGTGCCACTACTCTGTCCACTCTTTTCTGCTCGTGCCTGTGAACAAAAGCCACACAAATGCCTAAAAACATTGAGATCTGGTCCCCAGCAATGTATTGAAAAGGCATTAATGTGAGGATTGTTGGAAAAAGCATCATGTGAGGATGGTTTGAAATTGAAAAAACACACTTTCACAAACTGGTGAATGATTTTCAACCAGCTATCAAGGACGAGAAATCAACAATTTTGAGGCACCGTATTCCTCTCACTTTGTTAAGATTTTTCCACATTATGTGTTTTTAAAGGGCAAAATTTCCAATTAGCAGTATTTATTGAATATTTCGGTAAAATATTTGATGGGTGGGCACTTATTTTAGCATGACTTGGAAATAGAACGGGCGATATCAATTTTATCAATTAAAATAAAACAAATATTGACTGCCTATATTTGTGCATAGTAAAAAAAATATCTCATTCGGTCAAATTTTGACTGTTTTCCGTTTCACATCTCGCCTTTGCCTCATGAAATAGCAAAAGTGACCTTGTGATATTTTTTTATTATATCATGATAAGTGATTTGGGCCATGTGAAAGTTTTTACCATCCATAGACCCTCCCTCGGTCCACGGTGATGAAACGCTAAGCGAACTGAAGTTTACACTAGACTCTTCACCCCATATCCGTGGACCCTCCGAATCTGTTAGTGGCCAACTTCTCCAATCTCCCGCGAGGTCGGGGGAAGTACGCCGCCACAAACATTAGTCCAAATACATGGTTTTCTGCAACTCGCACTGTCTCTCGACGTGCTGTAAATGTGGCGGTAGATACACTTAGCCAACCAATCATGTGACCCTCATGAATCTTAAATGAGCTTTATGAAACATTTTATCATTGCTCATACGAAAATCCTCAGATATCTATAGCGCTACTACTAAAACAGATTCTGTCTGTCTGTCTATCCGGCTATATGCATTTCGTTATACTTGACATATGGGCTGACACCGGGTTGGGGGGGAGGGGCACTCACATATTATATGGGTATCGCTCGTGCTTCCAACCCCAGGGCTATTCGTTGCGAGGACTGAAAAATAGGGGCCTTTGGGTGAGAGATATCCAAATTATCCCAAAATAGGGTCCTGATTGGTCACAATGCAAAATTCCCTTAAAAATGAGTCTTTTGGGTTTAAATTTTATTTTTCCCCCACATAAGGTCTTTGGGTGACAGTTGTAAAATTTTTTAAACCAAAAATCTGGGGTCTGTTGGTGATGGGTGTTTGGTGACCACGATCTGAAATGGGGGGGGTCTAACAGCCTTACATACGCGTCGGTTCCAAGATGGAGTGCCGGGGGGGGGGGGTCCCTGGGGGAGGACAGTCCGACTTTTTACCAGGGTTTTTCCAGAAAAGGGTCCAAAGGTCATCTAAGGTCAATTTGCTTAGAACTACTTGACCTGGGCACAGAACACGTCTGTGGTCAAATCCAACCATAGGTCGAAGGTCCACATGGAGATGCACTAGTGGTACCTATTTTCGGCAAAGTGCCCTCAGAAATGGGTTATGTTTTCAGCTCGTCAATGGCCTGACACTCCGAGGGGGGAGGGGGAGATTTTTCCCCTGACGCGACGGCTTTTTACCACGGCGCAGCGGGCTGACAAGCCACTATCCGGCTACCAAGCTATGGAAATGAGGTTATAGAAAGGATTTAAGAACGAAATAAGAAACGGGAAGTAGGTCCAGTGACACAGGACTTTGAAAAAGTGTTAACTTTTGGGAAGAGTCCGTGCACTATTTCCCGTTAAAGTTGATCTAACCCTCGTTCAAACCCATTTTTGATCGACTCCTGATACGACAAGTCGACCTTTTCTTCGCTTTTTCTCCAAATCTGTAACCTTTAAATGAAAATCAGAATTGTACCGTCTTCGTCTTTCCTTTTTGTGGTGTCGGGTGCGCTTTCTCTCGCACCCCCCCCCCCCCCCCCTATCCCTCTAGTAGCCCAGTGGCGGATTTAAGAGTCGGCATTGTCAGCAGCTGCCGCCAATGGCCCCCTAAAATTTGCTCTCAGGGCCCCTCAGAAACCCCCTATTTTGGCACTAAAGTGAGACATTGCGTCACCCTGCGCGACACTAAGGGGGCAGCAACAATCATTCAATGCTGACAAGGGCCCTTTTCCTACATCCGCCACTGCTTGGCCTAGGGAAGGAGAAGGGAACATGGGTAGAAGAAAAAGAGAAGGTAATGATAAATAAGAGCTCTGAGGACGACGGGTCCTGTACTCTAGGATAATAGTGTTCAAAAGTTTCAGGAGAACATAACTCTTGTTCTCAGCCTTTTTGCATTTAACAGGTATGTTACTAATTGCTTTTGACTAGGGAGAGATTTCCCCCCTTCCCGCATGCACCGTTGTAAGAAACATTAGGTTAGCAGGCCGTACGACAGGAATGTATTGGGTGGGGTCTGGGCTTCGAAAAGTAACTTTTTTGATAAAGTTCATCTAACTCCCCTAAAAATGCTCCTTTTTTGTGACATCTCATCACCCTAAAGTGACCTTTCTATAATTTTTGGATCTTTTTTATTAAAAAAAGCCATCAGAAGTGCCCCCCCTCCTTCCCCGTCTTTTTTATTTTATTGTTATTGTTTATTTCCATACTTTGGCACTCTGATACTCTAGAAATAATGTCTGTACACATAAATGATAATCACAAAGCACGAAAGTGAAACGCTGCAAAACTGTACCCTCTGCATAATTCATGACTGGTCAAAATCTTCTTAAAGGAGCTATTCAATTACTTGCGAGATCGCGTAATCGATAATGAGACCTATAAGTGCCTATAAGTCCTCGTACCATTGATACACCTGTTGAGGTTTCGTGTCTGTGGTCCCCCCTGATTATTTGTATTCAAAATTAACAGAGATGTGCGCAAGGTAATGCGGTCACGTTACTTGTGAATCAATACTGCTGGAGACAGTTTCCCTACAAATTCGTACAGTCTCGGCGGGCTACTCCCTACCTAGTGTTAAATATCCCAGAAGCCCTGTGGCATTCACGTTCTGTGGATAAGTCTGGTTTTGCATGGCTGTCCAGCTAGGGTGGTAAGCTGAAAGTCCTCAGTTTTTAGTTTGTAGCTTATCTTTTAAACCAAGTGCGCTCTAACCCAGAGACAGAGCCGAAACTGGGGTACAGTCTACCAGCACATGGCTGGAAAAAAACGCAGGTGATATCATGATATAAAACAATATTGACTGCCTATATTCGCGCAATAGTAAAAATATCTCCAGATCTGAACAACAAGTGAGTCCAAATATGACCGTTCTATTTCACGAGGTGGAGTCATATTTGACATATATTTTTTACTAGCACTCTTGGGCATTCAGTATTTGGTATACTATCACTGATATAAACAAATAATGACTGCCTATATTCGTACAATAGTAAAAAAGCAGTCCTTCGGTCACATTTTGACTCTTCCATTTCACAGGCAAATAGAAAAAGTCCAAATTGACCTCATGACATAATTTTTTACTATCACACTCTTAGGCATTCAATTTGTTATGGCTAATCCCTGGATAAAGCATTTTAAGTTTGTGTCAACCTCTACATCAGTGTTTCCACCTTGGGTTTTTGGGTCCCGTGAGTGAACTTTAAACAAGCTCAGATTTTCAAGTTTAAAGTAGAAAAGAATTCACAAAGGTGCTTCTGGTCTATATACCAATGCCATTTAAATTGTCCTATGTGTGAAAACTTAAAGATTGTATGATTTTTGGGCGCAATACCGATAACCGGCAAGTGGTGGGTGAGAAAGTGTTTGCAAGTGTCTGGACTCCCCCTATAATAATCATTTAAAAATGGGGGTCGCGGAAAAAAAAGTTGGGAACCCCTGCTCTACACATGTTGAGTCTTCCTTTAACTAGTACACATCACCATGGATGAATGCATATTCCATGGAAAACCCTTTTCAGTGGGAGAATGGTGCCACTTGGATTTTTACAAGGTTAGCCTTTATTCCGTATTCCTTATTCAGAGCTGTCGTGGTTTAGTGCAACACACAATATCATTGGTTGTTTGCCCTATTTATATGAACGATATTAGACTAGTGTGTCGTCGCAAAATGCTACGTGCCGCGTTTTATAAGGGTTACGCAGTGCGCGCCAGCTAATACTGTAAATTTTTTGCCCTTTTAACTATATTATTGAAATAAAAATAGGATTTGTTTTTGTTTTGGCCTATCTAATATCGTGTCATAAATTGATGCAGTCCAATATTTTTATCGTAGTGGATAGCGGCTGTGCCGGCATCCACTACTCAAATATGGACTGCCATTCCCCATATTGACACGATATTAGATAGGCAAAACAACAAATCCTATCTTTAATTCGTAATTGAAAACGTTTTCCATGGAACACGCAGATTAGACCACTCCATTTGAATGAAGTATAAGGCTTCAAAATTGTTATTGCTTTTGACATTTATTCCTTTTTTGACTTCAGTTTCCTGGTCTATACTTATTTTCACAACAATTGCACTTACCTACAGGGTGAGTCAAAAAAACTTGACACTGATTGTGTCCGTCATTTTTGAAGTTTAAATAATATATATCTACATATGTGGTATCTGCGGAAAGGTTTTTCTGATCTTTAATTGCTGCAAAGATCATTCCACTCGTTAAGTATAGGCCCAGCTACAGTCCCTTTCGCATCAAGAATCTGCGTTATAAATAGCTGATTTTTCTTCTGGGACACTATTTCCTCCGCGAACGCAGTTCATTTCATGTGAATCCGTGGACGCATAAACCGCTACTTGATTCAAACGACGTAGCTCGGTCATATACGTAATCGATGTGAAGGATCTTTGCAGTAATTAAGATAATAAACCCACTTTCAGATGAGATCACTTGTTAGATATTGTTACTTAAAAATTCAAAATGGCGTACACACTCAGGGTTCAATTTTTTTGACTCGCCCTGTAGCTATAAACTAACAACAGTTCACATCAATGCAATGCATATACATGTGTACAAAAACAAGGCACGTTTTGGGCTTAGGCGATATTGGGGTACAAGATTTTTCAAACTTAAAATGCATAAATTATTTACTGCAACAAGGCATTCAGCAAGCTGACTACACATCTCTGCCTACATTTGCCTATCAACACAAAAGCTTTTTCACGAGTAAATGATCACATCAACTGCATTGGAATTGCTGTTTTAACTGCCAACTCTTTGATACGGCCACGAACAGAAAAAAAAAGTTTGTCCTAGAAGACCGCGCACATAAGGTTAAAATTGCTTTTTGACCGCATATTTTTTTTTAGGTTTTTACTCACTTTAATTTTGTTTTTTTTTTAAATTTAAAAAAAAAATGAAAATTGGCCGCAAAGCGGCCGAAAAAAAATAAAAAAAATAAAAAAAATAAAAAAAATAAAAACCTTTTTTCAAAACAAAACCTCAGTTCGCACTGGTATTTTATAGGTCGTCCGATAGTTAAGACCTTATGGCAGCATGATCCGCGTGTCTCGCTGCGGAGCAGCGTGACTTTTTTTAACAAAAATATTTGGAGATCTGTACGTGCTACAGGGCTGAAACTTGGTGGAAGGGTGCAGGGCTCAGATTCTCGAACTGATTCGATTTACATCATGTATATTCATTTAAGTACCTATTTTCATAATTAATTACACATTTGACCAATTTCATGATTTTTCATGACACTTTTTGTGACCAAATATCTGGAGATCTATGTCCACGGCTTGAAATTGGAAGTGTGCGGTACTACGAATTTCGAACTTATTCGATTTTACAATAGTATATATATGTGCATTCTAACCACCTAATTTGCATAATTAGCATATTTGCCCTATTTTCATGGATTTTCAATTGACACTTGTGAACAAAATATCTGGAGATCTGTTACGTCACACAGGGCTAAAAACTTGGTGGAGGGGTGCGGGGCTACGATTCTCGAAAAAAAAAAAAAAAAAACCTAACCGATTTGAATTTACATCAGTATATATGCCTTCTAAGTACCTAATTTTACATAATTAGCATATTTGCCCTATTTTCATGATTTTCATTGCCACTTTTTGTGACAAAATCTCTGGAGATCTGTTTCGTCACACAGGGCTGAAACTTGGTGTCTCTTGGAATTAGGGGTGTTGCCAGGTTATTGCGTGTGAGCGTGGTCTGTGGGTGTGGGTGTGGGCGCAACGGTAATGGGGGTGTGGTCCGTGGTATGGAGATGGTGGTCCCTAGGGGGTGTTGTCCGGAGGTATGGGGGTACTAGTCGGGTATTGCATGGCCTGACCTTGTGACTGTTGTGTTGGGGTATGGGGTGTGGTCTTGGAAGTATGGGTGTGCCCAGGGATGGGTTTTGGTCTTTGGGTGTGGGTGGGCCGGGATTGGTCCAGGGTATAGGGGTGTGGTTGGGGTATAGGATGTGGTCTGGGGGTATAGAGATGTGGTCCGGTGGTATGGAGATGTGGTCCGTGGGTTTGGGGTGTGGTCCGGGGTATGGATATGTGGTCTGTAGGTCTGTGGCTTGGGTTGTCTGTGGGTGTTGTCCGTGGGTATGGGGTGTGTGGGTGTATGGGGTGTGTGGGGTCTATGGGTAGGGGCTGTGGTCCAGCGGTTGTCTGGGGTATTGGAGGTGTGGTCCGGGGTCTGGGTGTGGCCAGGGTATGGATGTGGTCACGTGGGTATGGTCTGGATGTGTCATATGTGGGGCTGACACTTGTGAGGGTGTGGGTGTGGTCCAGTGATTTTGGGTGTGGCCTGGGTATGTTGTTCCTTTGAAGTATGGGTGTGGTCTTTGGGTTGGGTGTGAGTCGGTTGGTATTTTTCCTAGGGTTATGGGGTGTTGTCCAAGGGTGTTGCAAGTTAGGTACATGGGTATTGTGGTGTGGTCCAGGGTATGCAGTTAGGCCATGGGTATTGGGGTCTGTTCCGTGGGTATGGGGTGTGGTCTGGGGTATTGGAGGTGTGGTCCGGGGTATGGGGATGTGGTCCGGTGATGTGGTCCAGGGGTGAGGTGGTGTCCTTGCAGTATATCCTGGGTATTGTGTTGTGGTCCAGGGGTATGTGTGGTTTCAAGAAACATTACATATATCGGACGACCTATTTGGGACCGCCGTCCCTATTTTTCACAAATTCTTCCGGAACAACCTTTTTTGTTTTTGTGGCCTACTGTGGAATCTGACACGATTGCTGCCGAGTGTGAGGTGAACCGGCCACCCCCGTTTTACGTGGGACAAAACCAGATTTAAAACTGTGGATTTACTACTACTACTGAATATTTCAAAGCTGCCGTAAACATGGTATGACTATGCAGTCTGGAACAGTAACTAACCCTAACCTATATACCGTAGTTTAATATAACCTTAAACCATAACCTGCAGTTCTTAAACACTACCCTTGCACTGTACGTTGGGCCCTAAACCTAACCCTAACGGTCCCTTCATGACTCGACAGCCTGCAATTTGACTGTCTTGGTGTCCTGCGTTGATCAAGAGTAGTTTTTCATCCTTTTCACTGTCATGCCGTGAAGTTTGAATGTACGCATAACCCTATACACTAGCATCTGTGTCCTATCCTATCTACTGGGAGGGGTGAAGAGAGGGTGAGAAGAAAATCGCAAATTTGTGTTGGGCCCGGACCGGGGATGCCACGCCACGACGGTGTCGCTTGCCCTGTCCAACGATTTCGTGCCATATGTCTTCGTTTGATATGCCTCGCGACATTCAGTACTTAGGCATTTTTCTCACTCAATGCTGTGGGATTTTTTTAAATTCAGTGGTCTTAGGGTCAATCCCTGCAACCTGCAACAACCAAACCTAGTGTACCATTATCGACTGTGCACAAACATGACAATCTTATGTGCACGACAAACATGACCAATTGTGCACAGAACAACAAAAATTTAGTTCACAAAAATGTTTTCATCTATTCAAAAGGGATTTTACTTGCACAATTCCCAATAAAAGCAACAACAACAAAGCAGAACCTAGATAGCACCATGTCTATCCTACGTAGACAACCTTTTGAGGTATCCAGAAAGCATTTCCCTGTTTCCATCAACAATCAGCATGTATTTTGCTTTCCTCATAATGCCTGTGCCAGCAACATAGTCCAGCTTAAACACATTTTTTTTTTGCCTGTTTTCATTGAAACCTGAACACCTGTGCAGTCCACTCTCTCTTTTATGTCCTGTGGCAGTATAAACTTGGATCCATACCCTAACACGCCCATAGACCACAATTATACGCCCTGATTTCTAGAAAATGCACTAAGTCCAAATCGTGCGATTACGTCATCACACGAACGCTGATATATGGTCACAAAATCACTGGCCGTTGGGCCAGCAACATCCTCGTGGTTTGTCGTCACTGGTTCCATGGGAGGGCCCCGGGTTTTGATTCCCACCCACGACGTGAAATCTTTAGCTTCTATCCCTTTACCCTTTCTCCTGGGAGATAGGCTTTAAGCTTTGTTAGGGTTAGGTGGACCGTGCTCTTTTTTCTGAGAGTCCGATAAGACCTACCAGATCATTTAACCAATCTCTCCTTTGTTCATCGGCTGGTGTACTTTGTATACTTCAAGTCATTATGATTATTACTCTAATTTACATTCTACATGATTGGATAATTTGAAATTCCTGATCAGTTCTATGAATATACATGTACAGCACACAATGATTTTGTGCAATTCAGAGTTCACGATACATTATTTCCCCCAAGATCTTTGAAACCACAACTTCTGATAGTTCTCTTGTATGCCTGCCAATTATATGCTATCAAAAACCATTATACAACACAATAGATGGGGGTGTTGCTAATGTCCAAGAAATTAGGACAATAACTTGAAAGAACGTATAGTTAGCAACATTTTCAATAGGCAATTCGCGGAGGGGTGGGTATGGAGGCTGCTCAATGTTTTGCAATACACAACATATTTGCTGCTTGCACTATGTGGTATACAAATATTACCTTTGGAAATGCCAATGCTAGCCAAAGGCGGGTTAACATGATTCTGGGTATACGTTTCATATAGAAGTCCCCATGGATGCAAGTGATGTATACACTTGATCAGTCATGCGCTGTATGACGTTTGTGCAGCAGCGCTTGATGGAATAAATTGCAATACCTGATTTGCATCCATAGGACTAATATATGAAATGTCTACTTGATTCTGGGGGGATAGTTTTAGATAACAACTTTTGTGCGCCAGCTTCTGATTTGGTTGACATTACTCATGACTCAAAATAGGTTATGGGGTTTTGCTCTATATACAGTTTTTGGTGAGATATCTATTAGTTTTTACATCACCACAAGGAGTTTTCTGTTGGGCTGGTATCCTCCAAGAGTTGTACATCTCTACCCTGTACTTTCTTGGTGATCATTGGCAGAAACTGCATTCCTAATCTCACTTCACTAATGCACTTCAAAAATGCCCCAGCCCTTGGTACAATGCCCCGGCCCCTGGGTACCCAGGCATGGCCGGGGAGTTGATCTTTTTTTCTGCCCGGTGTACCGGGTGTATGCCGGGACTTGTGCATTGAGTTCACGCATGTCAAAAAAAGCCGGGATTTGAGTCGAGGAGTTGACCGAGAATGTCGTATGCCAGCAGGGCCCCGTTCGGCTTTGGTGCTACCCTATTCCGAAAAGCTGACTATCTATAAAACGGAAAGAATCGACAAGGCATGCCAAAAGTTCCCGCCAAAATTCGTGAATTTTGTAGGTTCTCAGCTCGAACAATCCCGTGCGCAGAGTACAAAGACAAATAATTGGATATTTTCTTTCCAACTAGGCCCTATTGAAGAATAAGCAATATTAAAAACTTCAAAACACAATAATACCGGTATGTTTGTGAATATTTAGCTATTTTATATTTAATTTTATAAGGCTGGCCACACATGTATTTACTAAATCCGACCATAACGCTTTTACCCGGCTTAGCAGGGTCAGGACTTGCCTTGCCTGAGGTGTGAAGGGGTTCGAGCAGGCCAATGAAAATTGTGGAGGGGTTATAGAGAATAGGATTCGGAAGATAGTGGAAGTGTATGAGATGCAATTTGGGTTTATGCCAGGGAAGGGAACGATAGATGCAGTGTTTATTTTGAGGAGGTTGCAAGAGGAACATCGAGCTAAAGAGAAGAAGCTGTATACATGTTTTGTAGACTTGGAGAAGGCAGTGGCATAGCTAGGGGGCAAGGGGGGGTACGTGCCCCGGGCGCCACCTCAGGGGGGGGCGCTGAAATGACATTGGGGAAAAATAAAGGTGACACTGTCACAGGCAGTACATATAGGCCTAAAGTTCATAACTGAGAGCCCTTTGAAGGTACTCAAACTTGCTAAAACTCAAGAGCTTCCGGGGGCTTCGCCCCCTGGACCCCCGCCAGGGGCAAGCATAGATCATTTGCTTCATGATAATGACATAATGAGAGCTCTCCAAAAGCACTCGAACATGCTGAAACTCGAGAGCTTCCGGGGGCTCTGTCCCTGGGACCCCCGCCAGGGGCAGTATAGTTCATCTGCTTCATGATAAAGAGATAACTGAGAGCTCTCCGAAGGCACTCAAACATGCTAAAACCCGAGAGCTTCCGGGGGCTTCACCCCTGGACCCCTACCAGGAGCAAGAATAGATCATTTGATAATTGAGAGCTCTCAGATGGCATTCCAACATGCTAAAATCCAACAGCTTCCGGGGTTCCGCCCCTGGACCTCCTCCAGGGGCAGTATAGTTCATCTGCTTCAAGAAAACGAGATACACGAGAGCTGTTCGAAGAGACTCAAACGCTAAAACCCGAGAGCTTCCGGGGGCTCTGCCCCCCGTAAGGGGCTTTGCCTAGCTCGGAACCACATGCATTAGGGGTCCTAAGGCGAGCCCCTGGATCCCACCCTCCACCCATTTTTGCTCACGCTATATGTGTGGGGGGTGGGATGCGCCACGTTAACATCTTGCCCCGGGCGCCACATGCACTAGCTACGCCACTGGGAGAAGGCATTTGATAGGAAAGTGATGGAGAGGGTAATGAGGAAGAGAGAAACCAGAAGTAGTGGTTAAGCAGTGATGAGTTTGTATGAAGGAGCAAAGACTTGAATAGAGTGGGGTCTGATTTGTCTGAGGGGTTTGAGGTGAAGGTGGGTGTGCAACAAGGTTCTGTACTTTTGCCATTGATTTTTGCAATTGTGATTGATGTAGTCACAGAGAGTGCAAAAGAAGGTTTGCTGAGTGAGATGTTGTATGCGGATGACTTGATTTTAATGTGCGAGACAATGGAGGGACTGAGGGAGAAGTTCTGGAAATGGAAGACGGCTTTTGAGAGTAAGGGTCTGAAGGTACACCTTGGGAAAACAAACACAAAAGTGCTGGTGAGCGGGGGTGGAGAAGGAGGTGGTAGTGAGTAAGGTAGACCCATGTGGCATGTGTGGGAAGAGGGTAAAAGCAAATTCAGTGTAGGTGTGAGAAATGTGGGAAATGGATCCATGGGAGATGCACAAAGATGAAGAGAGTGACCCCAATTTTGGCAAGAGATGTTATGTGCGGAAGATGCGAAAAGGGAGCTGGAGGGATGGTGGAACAGGAGGAAAAGTTGTGTGATGAGGTGGAGTCAGTGAAGGAGTTCACATACCTAGGGGACAAGGTTAGTGGGGGTGGTGGATGTGAGGTGGCTGTGACAGCTAGAGTGAGGTATGGATGGGTGAAGTTTAGGGAATGTGGGGAGTTGTTCAAGGGAAAAGATGTGTTCTTGTCTCATACACATTATTAGGGCATAAACATGGATCACTTAACCTGCCTTAAATCTATTCTTTTTTCACATTAACATGGTAGTCCTTAGGCCTTCAGGAAATTTTGACCAAATTAGTACCCCAAAAGGTGGCAAAACAATACTTGCTATCCAGCCTAAGTACATTATAATTCTACACCAAAATGCATGATAGCATTTCTGGAATGGTAGCTATAACCAGGAAGGGAGAAATCAAGGATTATACAGGGGTAAAAATTTAAAAACGATCCAATTATGTTGAAAAGCACACCATATAATTCACTTGATCATAAGGTTTGCAAAAAGGTTTAACCATCTACAGCCTACTGTTTTACAGATACGGAGTAAAAACTGCAAAATAGTGAAAAAAGGTCAATTTGGTTTATACAGTAATACAGGAGTAAAAAATTAAAGTCGCTCAGTCTGATTTTGGTAATATTTAAATAACGTAGGGTAGTCCTCTGGCTAAAATGATTAAAATCAGGAATAGTTGTAATGCTTAGTTATCACAATAAGTTGCAAAACATGTCGTGCCCTCTGCTTCAAGGAAACATTTAAGGTAGTCTATTCCTTATTTAAATCCTGTAAGCTCCACCTTGGAACAATTTCCATCACCTTTTATCCAAAGTGGAGCAACTGTAAATTTTGACTGCTGCACAACTGAAATTGCCCCTTTTTACCTATTTTTGCTGTTTTTACACAGTAACTCCAAGCCTTTAGGTCACAGATAGTCCTTATGGTTAGACAAATAATGATTGTATACTTTTCAGCATGATTGAAGCAATTTAAAAATCCTTGGTTGCCCCCACCTGGCTACAGCTACCATTCCAGAAATGCGATCATGCATTTTGTGTAGGCCATGGTATACAGAGGCTGGATAGTAAGTGTCATTTTGACACCTTTCAGAGTACCAAAAATTTGCTCAGCCCATCGATTTTAAGAATGTGTGTGTGTGTGTGCAAGCATACATGCACATATCTGTGCTATGTAGGTTTTGTTGGAGAGCAATAACTACTCTGATATTCAGTCAACCACACATTATCTCTTGGCGGTACAACAGTGAAGACAGCCCTGGCCGTTGGTTTGCCGTAGCGGGCTATTCTGTCCTCTTCCCTCTGACGTTCCATGGCCTCCATCTCACGCCGCTTCATAGCCCGCAGTGCATCGGGATGGACATAAGCAGGCTGAAAAAGGAAGGAAATGTGACACATGAGTAGATGTAAGTTACGCATACAATGTCATTGTCTCTCTTCTACAGCATGCAAATTACTGCAGGCTGAGCGTTGAGTGGAGGAATCAAACACACACACAAAACAAAGCACATGTATGCATTTATACTCCATGTTTCTTCATGACATTTGAAATCATACATGTCAGCTTTCATCTCAAGCAAGTTGTTGTGCTTGTAACCTATTTTCAAAAGCTGCATCCAAGGGACACAAGAATTCTCCAGTTGTCACCAAACTACAAGGACCATTGAAAAGATTGAAAATGTCAACGCCACATTCTGAGTAGCACTCCAATATCTCATAAAAAAATACCCATTTTTTTTTTTTTTTTTTTTCTGCTTCATTCATTGTTCACTAGATATCCTTGACAAAAGGTTATTCACAACTTCTTAGTTGATCCTGACCTTGCGGTTTTGTGTTATGAGCAAATGCTTGTTTCCCACGGTCCCATAGACCACGATGCTATAATTTCCATTTGTCCATAATACAAAATTGCGAATTTCTTCCACATACGACCGAATTTGCACGTAAGATTAGGTATACATGGATTACTAATGTTGATGGTTCAGGTGATATAAAAATCTCAACTTTTTTTAAGTAAGTCGGGGGACGAGGCTGTGGATCACGAAATGCCCCTTTAAGGTGGATTCATACTATATTGGCGGAGGTTGGTTGACGAAACCTTTTGCACATGCTTTTCAAGCAGTGTGTATGTTTATGCATCTGGCAGGCAAAGCATGTTCAAAGGCCAGCGTCAGCCATATGTTTGCTGATGAAGTATTAAAATATGTCAAAATAACTGTACAGTTTCAAAGTGACACTACAGCCCTGTCAAAATAAGGTGCGTCTTTTCTTGGAGACCCTGTATATGACAATCACCATCTTTGCCATCTTTGAAAAGTGTACTGTTGGCACATACAAATATAGGGTTACCAAACAAAAATGCAACCCATAAATGTAATTAACACTCTCATGGGTTACATTTTGGGGTCACCCTATACTATTAATAAATACTTACATGAGCTGATGATTTGACATTGTAAGTTAACTTTGCCCCTATGTCTCTGCTGGAATCTGCCCAACCATAGGCTGCAATGGGAGGCTTCCGAGGTGGATGGTCCGGCTTTGATTTTCCCGGTGGTGCTTTTCTCATTTTTGGTGGTGATGTCCTTGGTCTTCTGGTAGGTCCCTTTGGTTGAAGTCTACTTTGGGACCTATTAGTTGGTTGAACTGAAAGAAATAATTTTTTAATAAATAGATGATAAAAAATACATCAGTCCTCGGACCGCATGTGTCGCCTGCCGTCTCGGTTTGTATATGATAGGTCTCATATGACCTTTGACCTCATAAACAAATAAGAGTTTGCATGTAATCCCCATAAACCAAGTTTGGTTCCAATTGAACTTCAACTTTTCATTTGAGGTCAATTTTACATTTTCAGCCTATCTTACAACTTTAAATCACATGACCTTTGACCTTGGTATGTGACCTTTGACCTTGGTATGTGACCTTTGACCTTGATATGTGAACTTTGACCTTGGTATGTGACCTTTGACCTATCAACAAATGAGGGATCCCATGTTGCATCTATGACTCAAGTTTGGTTTAGATCCATTGAAGTATGCAGATATTATGGGCAAATGTTAACCCTTTTTCACAACAACAAACATCAACAACAACAGACATCAACAACTACAGTGGACAAAGTGATCCCTATGTGTCTTCCTGCCTTAAGGCAGGTGACACAAAAGCTGAAAACAATTAGGAAAATATGAAGCAAATTTGTTCATACCATATTGTCTTCAGGTGGTACACAATCCTCCTGTAACAATCGCACCCACATTTTTTACCAAACGTTTAAAAAACACTAAATATCATGCCTTAAAGGTGCGTGTTCCGATCGTCTTTGGGACCCCCCTGATTTACCCGGAAGTAGTATCGATTTTGATATCAGATGAAAGGCCGTATTTTTCTCATTGTAGTTCTGAAATTTGAGCCCTCAAATCCATTTAATTCCCAAGATATAAACAAAAAACCGCCGTTTTAGTGGTTAACCATCAATATTAGCACAGTATTGAATAGGGCTTTGCAACATGCATTATTGCGTCTACCATCAAAACCGCATGTTTGTTTCCCACGGTACTTGATGGGGTGTATGTGCAAGTGCCAGGCTCTCATATCAAGTAGAGAACACAATATACATAAATCGGAACAACCACCTTTAAATGCTGAACAATTACAATTAAAATCACCTTTGTGAGACGGTGGCAGATTTGCCAGCCTGAAACTAGCCAATTTGTGCACAACTCAACTGACATGTACACAGAAGGAATCCGATCTGCTATAACAAAATTCCCCATGGGATAAAAAGTATGGATAGCACAATGGACATAAGCCAGCCATCCACACACTGACCAAGAAGTGTGACACCAATCTTTGCAATTATTAAACATTTTTTAATTAATGTTGGATATTGTCTGAATGAACATTTTGAAAATTTTGAAATGTTAGACTTTGATTGCATAAACCAGAACCTGTGTTACGGTTTCTATGGTCTTTCCATGCAAGAAGCTGATGAAATATTACATTCATGTGTTTAAAAGCATTTTTAATTCCTTTTGACATTTTCTATCAGAAAATGTATATTTATTTGTAGGGATAGTAGGTAAAGAGATAATTGCAATTTCTAGAAAATGATGTGACAAATGATGTCGCAAAAAACAAAATAAAGTATGAAACAAAAGTAGGTAACTTCTTGATGCATGACCTTATTGAGTGGGATAAAAACAAAACAAAGTTCAGTGTCAGTATTTTTTGCTAATTAGTAATTATTGAACTATAGAGAGCGATAGTAGCACATTGAGCAAGAAACACATTGGGGAAAAAATGTGATTTTTTTATCTCTTACCTTCTTCTATTGTTCCTCTACCTCTATCCTGTTCTAACCTCCTTTCTACATCAGCAGGAGGGACCAGTCTTTGCTGTGCCTCTCTTCCATCATCTATCACTTCAGAAGACCGAGGCTCGGGCATTTGCTCTGTTTCGACATGCCTGTGTCCTTTGCTTGATGCTCCTCCGTTGTTGTTGAGGTTAGGTGCTGACTGAGGTCTTTCCCCATCACTGCTATTACTGCTACTGCTGCTATTGCTACTGCTATCCCAGTCCCAGGGTACAAAAGTGTGTCTATGCTCCAGAAAGCGACGATATGTACGGTAGTCCACCTTCTCCTGGTAGTGTGTTATGTGAGTTTCCCACGAGGGCTTCCTAAATTGACGCCGATATTCGCTTTTCTTACAAACCATGTTGGAATTTGTCTTTATGTGGAAAATTCAACAAAATATCAATTGTTCACACACAGGTCATACTGTACCAGCTTCATGGGAGCTTTGATCTGAAAGAAAGAGTAGTTGGATAAAACTTAAAGCTAAAAAAAATAAGTACCAAAGTAAAAGCTGACATGTCAATGATGTCACCAAAGAAATAATAGAGAGGAGGCTCCTCTCTATCTATTATTTCTTTGGCGACATGTCCAACTCGAAAACTTGCATCATACATGTACGTATGCGTCTCAAGGTGGGGAACCTCTCTAGGTTGGAAGTGTGACATTTTTCTTAAAGGGGGATGACCCGATTTAAGTCTATAATTTTTTCACCTTGATAGAATGGCCTTCACTCCAAACCCCATCTGTAAAGTTTCACGCCGATATTTCAACCAGTTTGAAGTGAAAGCTAAAAACGTGATTTTGAAATCCCCATAGAGAACTGTGTAAAATTAATATTGGTCGACCAAAATGGGGCATATTTCGCTCATAACATCCAAAGTCAAACGTCCTTTAGCCCTAAGATTCACATGAAAATGAGAAAAATGGTAGCTTCCTTCTGATACAGAAATTTTGACCAAAGTTCCGGTAAAATCTGGGGTCCCTGTGGACGAGGCTATTATAGTTTCTGCAGAATAGTGGCCAGTGTATTACAACCGGCCGTGCACATAGCGCGTTCAATGGAAGGCACAGCGTACATATTTGCATCTCATCTTGCAGAGCTGTGTAAATATGCCCGTACATTACCGCGTTGCTACGTGCGTACCAAGTGTTTCATGCTGGCCACGATTTATATGCGTGAACTGTAGCGATCAGACCATGGATGTTTAAAACATGCAATGATTGTTGTGTTGATATAAAGATGGATGCCTACACCCTTCATGTTGGTCTCTTTTGAAAGCCTGATCTTTCTTTCATTTGACACCAAACCCAGGCTTCTCCAAGACTCCAATGATTCTAATTAATTATGCTAACAAGCATGTAGGATGTGGGGACAAGGATGTAGGGACACGGTACCATAGAAACTATGGGAAAACTCAAATTTCTATTTAGTATCTTTAAACTACACTTAATCTTGGACATTGCACAATTTGCAGCAATTAAAAAAGATGGAAAAAGGCAATGGTCCGACTTGCATTAATTAGACTAACGATCAAAATAACAAGGGTAATTCCATGTTACTCGTATTACATTTTGACGAAAATTGGTCAATGTCATATACAACTGAACAAGGTTCTGGCTGATTCATATTCTATGTATATACTTAAAGGGGGATGGCCCAATTTAAGGATATGAAGTTTTCATCTTGATTGATTGGCTTCACTCCAAAACCTCATCTGTAAAGTTTCGCACCGATATTTCAATCCGTTTTGATGCAAGAGCTAAAAACGTGATTTTGTAAGCCCCATAGAGTACTCTGTAAAATTAATATTGGTCGACCAAAATGGGGCACGTTTTTGCTCCCGAACTCTAAACCAAAACATCCTTTGGCTAAGATTTCACAGGGTAAATGAGAATTTTTGAAAAATGTAGCTCTATGATACCAAAATCTTTGACACTCGGTAAGATATGGGGCTTCTGGGGACGAGGCCATATAGCGATCGGACCAGGACTTCACGACCCAAAAACCCCCCCCCTGCATGAAATTCAAAAAAATATTTAATTTGCGAGTATACTACTTATAGTTTTAATAGTTATGAACAAAAATAATCTGACTGTGACTCGTGTTACATCAAAAAGGACACTCACCTAAATTTAGACTTTTACGTGTCCAGCGTTCAACCTCAAAGGAGGAATGAGTACTGAAGTAACAACACAGGTGATTACGTACGAGGTGTCTTACACTGAATGCTCTACGTGCACGCGCAGGTAGCGAATACGCTGGACAACGGCCTGGGCCCCGGGCCCACGATTCTTCTGCAGAAACTGTAGATGTAGATCCACACCTCACTATAATGTATAGTAATGTAATTTTAAGGCCAACTCAGAGATTTAATAAATTCTTGTGTATTTAATTACAAATAGTCAACTGGAACTACAATGAAATTAAAGGGGTTCATTCATAGGATTGGGTATGAAACTTGTTTATGCCCGGGCATTTAAACAGGCATTCATATCAAAAATCCTATGAACGAACCCATAATAATAATAGTAATGGCAATTTTGTAAAGCGCCGATATCCGCCGCAAGCGACGCTTATGGCGCTTCTCTAACCACAACAAAATAATAAAAGTAAAAAACATGAAAATACTAAAGCAGTGGAAAAACAAGAAAAGAGTCACAGTTAAGTAATAAGTACGTTCAGGAGAGTTCTAAACAAATGTTATGAGTAAAATATGTAGAACAGTATGTACCCACAGTACTGTGTGAACAGTACCATAGGATACGGTTGTAAAAAAAAAAATTCTGGATCCAGTAAATTTTATAACAAAGTCGTGATTTATAGATGTCATCAGGACTCGATTTGGAATCACGGGTACTTAGTGATGCGAGCATCTGCTGCTGTTTTCTATTCATGTTTCCTAAATATCCTTGAGAACAGATTATTCATCTCACAACGTTTTAGTTGATTGAGATATTGCGGTTTTGTGTTATAGCAATTCATGTTCCCACGGCCCCAAAGGCCACTGTGCTGTAATTTCTGTTCCGTTTTACAGACAGAAAGAAAATACAAAATTGCAAAGTTCTTACAGATACGACCGAATTTGCACGTAAAGATTGTACAGTGGATGATTCCTAAAGGCTAACAGTTCAGAGATATATATAAAAATTCTCAATTTGTTTTCAGGTAATAGGTGGATGAGGCTATAGCTTGTTGGGATACAGTGAAATGCCCCTTCACTATTTCACAAAACAGTGGCATTAAAAGTTAGTCTTGGACAGACAGGAAATCGCACACCTCCATGTTAGCGCAACAAGCTCCGCGGAGGATCGGCGCAGTCTTCGACAAATTACACATCCCAAAATGAGGTGCGATGTTCCTCCTTGCTCACGCAGTCCATGCTTGCATGTGTTTGATTCTGTCCAACAAATATTGACTGTAGAACTACAGTTCTGATTAATAATTGTTGGCAGAATCGAACAACTGCCCGAGTGACTACCTGACAGCGCCAGGAGGGAACATCGAAAACTTGTCTTGTTTCACGATGCGTAAATCCCGTAATTGGTCAAAGCAAGCCACTACAGACATAATTAGTCCGATTTAAGTTTTTTATGGCTGCTGTTATCCTAGACTATCTAGTCATATTGTCTTAGGAAGATTTTCAGGATTGGGGAGGGAGGTGTTCGATTTACAGGGGGGAAAAAAGAAAAGGTTACATGGCACAACTGGGTGTTTTTCTAAGAAAATGGGCTGTATAAACACTAAAATCTGCATGCACAGGCTGAATTTTACATGCACAGCGCTAAATGTTACATGCATATGTGCATGTAAAACCCATTAAATCGAACATGGGGGGGCCCAACGCGGTAGAGAAAGGAGAGAACCGAGGTGGGTACGATGGGGGGAGGCAGTGGCTGGCGCCAGCAAAGGGGGACAATTCCCATTCCCCAGTTTGCACCCCCCTCCATCCGGTCAAGAAAAAAACAGATTTTGGGCAAAAAAACAAAATTTGGGCAAATATATCAAGCAATTTCGGCCCAAAATTTGTTTAAAAATCTAAAACTTTGGAAGTTTTGCCACTCAGAATTTCACTTCCCCCCCCAAAAAAAAAATTCCACTTACCCCCTTTCCCCCCCAGAAAAAGACGTTGCCGACGCGATGTTTTCCAAGTAGGTTCATAACGTTTGGCATGTCGGTAAATTA
>JAMKCH010001549.1:0-57823 GCA_023653785.1 Ophioderma brevispina
CTAGGAGTATTCCGTATGAGATGACAACTAGTAAGTATCAAAATCTCAGTTAATTGTGGCTGTAATTGTAGCAGGCTGCGGGGGGTAACACGCGTCCGTCTGGGTTAACACCAAAACGGAATTGAGGAAGGCTAAGGTCGACAGGTTGTGACCTGTGGGTCACTTGTCGAGCCCATTTCTCTTTTAGGGGTGTTCTTATGGTAATTTGGGGGCATTCCACTTCTCCAGAAGGGAAATGCATATATTTCATTCAACATTGGGTGTAAAAGGAAATCAGTTCATTGTAATGATTTATGGCATTAAAACAGACACCAATTGTTTGTGTTGCAATGCTATACTGAATAAATCACCAGGTTGGAAAACCACTCTGCAGTTTATCATAAAACTTGTCCTTAAAGTGCATTTTCATGACTCCATCACGTTCTGTTTTATTCATTGTTCACTATAAATATCCTTGAGAAACGCTTATTCCACATACTTTTTTAGCTGATGCCCGCCTTTGTGGTTGTTTTGTGTTTATGACCCATGCTCGTTTCGCACGTCCCATAGGCCACTGTGCTATAATTTTCTGTCAGTTTCGTGACAGAAAAGTCAAATGGCGAATTTCTAATAGACACGACCGAATTTGCATGTAGATTTGGCACCATGGAATACTCATGTAACGTTCAGATGATCGAAAAATCACAACATTTATGAAGAGTATTCGGGGGGGGGGGACAAGGCAGTGGATCACAAAAATGCCCCATTAATTACTCAAAGGTATTCTAAGTTTGACTTATTTACACAGGCAGTTATGGGTATGAATAATTCCTATGATTTAAATTAGACATTGTGGAAAACCTTGTTTTGACCATTAGCTTTTTAAGACGCATGTAAAATCCATCCCAACAGATTACTGTTTTACAAAACAGTAATAGAATAGGGAAATGCTTGTCACAACCTATCATAATATTGAGTGTCAAAACACATCTGAAAGTACCCATAATGTCGTCAAAATTTTCTGCCTCCCTTTCAATTGAACTAAACGTAATGCTGTCAGTATCAACAATTGAAGTATTATTTTGATCATAAAACGTTACATGGTGCTGTTGATTTTAATCAAAACGATACACATGCAATCAATGGAAAAACATGAAATGCCAGGCTATAATTTCATGCGAAATATCAATGCATGAAAAAGAACGGTGTTTTCTGGGTAGCCAGATTCCAACAGGAAATGTCACAGAGGTGAAAGATGTGGTTGAAGACACCTACACATCTTTAATAGAAACTACACAGATCGTGGAAAATGTGGTCTTTTGGCTGCTTACTTCAACGGGGATAAATCGAAGTAACATAAACCAGGGTGGACATTAGTGATTTCAACTTGAGGATTCCATTAGAGAGAACCAAAAGTCATCTTTTTGTGCAAAGCACTGCTAAGCATGTCATGGTCCATAGGTTTGTTAGCATTTAAAATTTATGTTGACACACATGATGAACAACATGATTTTTGTCCTCTTAAAACTGATCAAAAAGGTTGGTTATCAAAACAGGAATCCCTTATGAACTGAATTTCAATTTCATTTTCTGAAAGCGATAATCTTTACTATTTACTAATTATTTCAAATTGAGGTTGTATACTAGAAGGTCCCTAACTAAAATGGCTAACTCGAGAGTAAAGGACTTCTGTTGATACTGGTATGATCTCCCATTGAGATATGGTCAATTGAATTCGCTGTTATCTACAATGGGAAGTGGAAGATTAGAGACTTATAATTTAGGAATAATGGGTGATCCGATTTGGGGGTACCAAAATCCAAATAGCCAAAAAGTGCATGAGTGAATTAGGACCTTCTGTTGTCAACCCCCTAATAAATGCAACAATTTCAAGCTGTTTTACACCTACGATGATCACTGGAGAAAGGTAAAAAAGTCAAGCTTACCTGTCGCAACTTTTGCAGCAGATCCTCGATGCTATGACTCCCCTTTTTGCGCCACCTTAACTCCATCTCTGTTACCCAATCAGACATCCCTTGTATCGCTGTCCCGAATAGCTCCCATTCAATTAGCTTTTCGTCGATTCGCTTCCTCCTTTTGCAAAGTTTGGAAGGTGATCTTTCTCATCCCATTGCTTGGCGAGAAGTACTATGCGCTTTTCATGAAGGACCGGCCATGTCATCATGTCTAATCGCGTGGTTAGGCGTTTGTTCAGGCCTGGTGGAAAGCTTATCCAGTTTGTTAACACTGCTATCAAAGGTGTTTTTCAATTTCGCTATAAAATAAAGAAACACATCTAATCATGTACAACTTTGTTGAGGTACAAGCATTTATAAAAGCATACTGTGACATGGTTTCTGTCTAGATACATTTATTACTAACTTCTTCAAATGCATTAAAATTGAGCAGAATCTTTAATTACGACCTGACATTCTACCCATAGGTGGTGTCCTAAATCAATTTAAATTTTCCTAACGCATATTACAATCTTCACTACAAGACCACAAAAGTATCCAAATTACAACAAGCGTTTTACAAGCTTTTCCAAATAAGCTTGATAGCTGCATTTGTCCATCCTCGACTTTGATAAAGAATCAACCTGACAATAGCTTGCACTGAAATAGTGTGAATACTATCCAATACTTACATTTAAACTCAGTTCATTGGGTTCAGCAATTTGGTATACAAACTAAAGAAACAATGGGGCCGTAGCTCAGCACAACATTTTTGAGTCTTCACTGAACTTGAACACCGCAATGGCATTTGACCTCTGACATCTACCGTTGCTCAACACGTACGGGAAAGCAGCAACAAGCATGCACTTCAAAACCTTACTTTGGTTTAGAAAGTGGAAATACTTCATTAAGCCAAAAAAAAATTGTTTTGATTGTCCTCATCCGACCAGCCCCTATTTTGGAAATCAGAAAAAAGATTTTTTTTTTCCTTTTACTGTGCAAAATAATACCGAACCCCTAATTTTTGAAAAATTTCAAGAAGTTTTTTTTTTCTTTCAATTTTAACTTTCTGACACGTAAAATTGAGTTTAACAGTTTCTTAGCATTTATTGGTGCCATAATGTACAAGATTCATGTTTTTGAGAAAGAATCAACTTGATTTTTAGTGTTTGATTAACTTATTATACAAACGAACTGTTTCATATAGTTTTGCTATTGACACTAAAAAAAACAAGAAAAAAGTTTTTCCACGGACTGACCCAACTCTAAAAAGTCCTCTATGGACAATCAAACAATGTTTTTTTTGCCTTATCAAGGTGCAAAAGCACTATGGTCGAAATGAAACTGCACTTTGTAGACAACTCAGTCCCATATGCTATATTCATCACGGCCATCCATTCGCACTTGCCTGCGCCGTACCCTGTTGGCCTGGAAACCGTTCCATTGGTTCTATGTCAAATGCAGATAATAATAAATTGGTACCCAGATGATGGAAATCAGGGAATATAATTAATAAATTGTACACCACGCTAATGGAAATAAGTACTCACTGCAGCAAAGATGGTTACTGCTTTTTGCGCTGGCATTCGCCGTCTTGTGTTTTATTGAAGTCTGTGTTACTAGTGTTCATCTATCTATACATGAGAAATGTTCTCACCTTGCACCATTCCAAATCCCTCTTCATTTCTTCATACATCTCAGGCAGTGTTGTGGCCAATCGCCTCTTTACATCCTTGCCATTGTTGCAGTTCCTCCATGGCTTTGTCGCTGCCATCCATTCTGTCAGGACCTCGTCCAGATGTTTGTGATTTCTTGCGAAGCTTTTTTGGGACTGATGCCAGTGGTTTGGACTTCCGTCAACTCTGCTTTGAGGATCTCAGCTGCCTTGGCCGATTCAGAGTTGCGCCAGAAGCATTTTACCAGCTTCATTCACTGAGAGTTCATGAGCCTCTTGGATTTCAACTGCTTTTTGTGTGTCCTAATGTGAAAAGATAAAGTTGGGAAATGTATAACATCATTGCAGACTGTTAGTATGGATTCAAGTTGATTCTATATGTATTAAATTTTTATTTAAAATTTCTTTCGCCAGGGTAGCCCCGTCAAGTGACTAGAGCCTTGATTTCCCAAGGAGGCCCTGCATGTACACATTGTACATTGTACATCACCTGCACTAACATAGACAAAATATTTTGCTCTTGTTTGTCTGCACATAAAAGTCATTCTGTCTTACACATGTGCTCATGAACAATTAAGCGTGTGTGTCACACATCACACACGAATCTCTGTGATAGTGTGTTTTTAGTTGTGCCTGCACCTATTCTATTTCAATTTGTAAGTGTGTAAGATTCTTGATTCTTTGGTGGTGAAAAAGTCCAATATAAAACAGTATCCATTGACAATTAATAAATACAGATTCCCCCAGCACATTTGGTAAAGGTATCTTCTATTGCTGCAGCAATCTTTTCTTGAGTGTAAAAAGTTGGGACGTAAGGGCTGCCCTCTTAATCCAAGGCTATTTTATGGCAAGTCTTCATAAACTAAGGACATTTTTCTAATAGAATTGGTTATAACACCAAAAATCACCATAAATTTTACTTTGTTTAAAGCCAATCTTCCTTTCCCCATTACCACAACCCATGACTGCAGTTTGTCATCAGGGGCTATTGTTCTCTTTGACGGGAAGTTTTGCATCATGTTTTACTAAATGCCCAGGCTTTTAGAAACCTCGGATACATTCATTTTACAGTAACAAGAAGCCCACTGATGACCTTGTTATTATAGTCTGATTGTTTTTTATTCCTGTCAGTAAACGCATTTGTCGATGGTACAAACTCATTTATGAGGGGATCTGTTTAGATCAAAAACTCACAAGCGTATTAACTGCTGAAATGCTCAACTTTGTTTCAACAGAATAAATCTTTAACCCATTTTCCATGAACATTTTATGTAAAAGCTTCATACCAGATTCATTGAATAGATTGTCGTAAAGTCTGAGACACCCTATCGATTCTTTTTTTTGGGTGTCATCAAGAAGCGGATAAAGTTCATAACATCGAGTGCTTGGTGAAGAGGAGGATTAGGCCAATCATCTTGTAGTTTGTATGAGTGACCAAAACTCTAAAATAACTTAAATGATTGGACAGAGCTTCAAATATTATTTTCGGGAACAATACAATAAATGTACAACGTATTCAGATTTTTCTAATATTCTTAAAAATTAAGTAAAAGAACTTTGGTGAGTAAATTACTATTACTTTCATTTTCTTATGTTAATGCTTCAGAGTTTGTTTCAAGTTTGGTGTTTGGAATTTATCAGTTCATTGCCTTGTAAGATTTTCTTCTTGAGAATCAGGGTGGGGTGGGATGACATTTTTAATTATGGCCTTACTCTTATCCGCTGTCGTGACATCGAATTTCTTTGTACTGATTGGTAAAGCATAGAACCTCTCAGAACGAATGTAATCATCGACACTATTTCCCAAAACTTTTAATGAACTGACAGGAATAAAAAAATCCTAACTATAGTTAATAGACCAATCCCTTGCCTTTGTTGGTAACACTAATGTCACCTCATCTTTAAGCTTTTATTTTATCCTCCCACCTTAGTTCCCCTAAAAAAAATACAACAAAGAATTTTAGGAGGATTCTCACCTTTGCCTGTTCTGTCAGACTCCTGATCTTCTGTAGGGCAAACTGTGGAGACCCCTTGCATATAAGCTTTGATTCATCTTCACTCTCCACAGTAACCATTTGATGTAATCTACCAATCATGGAATGCGATGCCTGCCAATCCCTGGATAAAAGGAGTACATTGGAGAAGAATGTTGTAATTTAAAGCATTGCTGACAACTCTGTAAGCAAACTGAAGTGGAGAATTAAATTTTAAAAACAAAAGCGGAATTAAATGTATTTCAGATGATTTTTTTTTTAAAAAATTAGAACCTTTACATGGAAAACAGTTTTAGTTATGTTTCTAGTACAGATCTACTTTAAACAAATATATCACTCTAATGCTCAACAACGTGATATTCCTATTCTTTGATAAAGGTTTAAGTTTGAGCTATCGAAACATGCTGGGCACATGAGCATTTTAAGGTTGTTCAAGGGTGATCCATCTAAGTTACTAACAATATAATACATTTCTTAATGATGCACATTCAATTTTTCTTGTAAGGATATTTGACAGGTTGGAATCCATTTTAGTGAACATACTAGATACCACACAACCTTCCCTAAGTTGGGACTTCCTACCAGGTCAAATCCCATTTGATTCACTTCCTTAGTTCTTTATTCCACCATTTCATTCCATTCAGATGGTTTTTTGACCAAAATGGGGATTTTGGATGAAATGGGAATTGGGTTTCGGTGAAATGGGATTGATGAAGTGAACAAAATGGGATCGAGTAAATGTGGATTTAGACCCAAGAAGGAGTGACCAAGTGGGATTTAGACACCAATAGGATTGTACCAATTGGATTAGACCATGTAGCGATTGGACCAAGTGAGATTAGACATGTAGCGCTTGAGACCAAATGAATTAAACTAAGTAGGTTGGACCAATGGATTGGAAAGAAGCATGGACCCGCGGACCAAAGTGGGATTGGATTCAAATGGAATTGGCATCAAGTGGGAATTGGATCACAGTGGGGATTGGATCAGTGGCGGAATGGATCAAGTAGGGATTTGATCAAGTGCGGATTGGATCAGTGGGGGATGATGGAGCAACCCGTGGAATTCAACACCAAGGGTGTGGCATTGGATCACAACGGGGATTGGATCCAAGTGGGAATTGGACTAATTGGGATTGTATCAAGGGGGAGTTGCGACAAGTGAGATTGGACAAGTGGGATTGGACCACGTGGATTGGACCAAAGTGGGAATCCTGGTCAAGAAGCGCTTGCGATCAAGTGGGGTTATTGATAAAGTGGGGCATGGATATCAAGTGGGGATTGACCAAGTGGATGGACCAAGTGGGATTTGACCCAGTGGGATTGGACCAAGTGGGAATTGGATCAAGAAGGGCTTGGATCAAGTGGGGATTGGATCAAGTGGGGAATGGATCAAGTGGGGATTGGACCAAGTTGGGATTGGAACAAGTGGATTGCACCAAGCAGGATTGGATCAAGTTAATTAGACCAAATGGGTTAGTCGCTAGTGGGATTAAACTCCTAAGATGTTAAGTTGTACTTTCTGAGTATGCCACTTTAACCTGATGTTTTATCAAGATCTCCTTGCTCTGAGCACCTCCCTGATGACATTCTGCCACTGCTCACTCAACTGACTCACTTTATGTTGGAACTCATCGGGGTCATCCAGCTACCTCCTGAACCTACCTCTGCCATCACGATGATGGAAACATGATCTGCTTACGGTTGAAGATGTCTGCCTCAAACAGCTGCCATAAAATGATACGTAGATTGTTTAATGTTAAACATTAATATTTGCAGGATTCAATTTAACAAATTCAACAATTCTGAAATTGTTTATAGTTGAGATGAAATTAAAGTGCTTTCAAAGCCCAAAAGATCTGTGACAAAACAGGACCTCTTTTTTTACATACAGTCATGATATTCAAGCTTTACGTACCGGCCATTTCTTCATGGGAGTTACCACACAGCTACCACCGAGCAGACATGATTACCCCCCCACTAGACGTACACTCGCCGGCCAGGATCCGTGTATTTTTTGGCCGCATAGACGGATAGTGACACACCGCGGCGGTCTGCCTGTCGTGGAGTAAGCTACGGGTTACACCGGCATTCCACGCGCGCGGTATTTCTCATGGCCAATTTTGTTTATTTTTTGATATTTTTTGGCATATATTTGCATTTTTTATGTACAAGTTTCGTAATTATGGGGGAATTTGATGATGCCCGATTTGATTTCGTAATGATTTTCCTAAAAACGTTTCACAAAATGCTAAACGGAGCCCAAGTGTATAGCGCCCTCATTTCCTTTAAATTTTCACCACTCTCAAAATGGCGTCGTGGTAACCGCTGGGTACTACGCGGTAGCTGCGTGTCTACTCCGTACTGTCTACACAACATCCCCTTCTCTCCACCCAGTGGCCAGCTACAGGGTAGCCATTGGTGTAGGTAAAGCAGAGTAGCCGCGTTTACTGTATACCTAATAATTGGTGGTACTTAGGAAGCCCTATCTTGCAGGCATCGCAATTAGCCCAGTGTGTAATGTACAGTAGCTGCCGCGGTACATGGTTGTAGCTGCCCGTATAGGCTACCACGTTGAAGGAGAATCCGGCCGGTGTATGCAGTAGACATGATCTCCCTGGATGAACTATTATTTTAATGCATATAAAGTGCACTATTTATTTAATTTATTTAAACTCAAAGACAACGATTGGAAATAATATAGAATGTTTTCAAAACTTTTTTATGCTAAGATTAAGGAATCACAATTTACCTGGCTAACTTCAGGGTCAGAATTTGTTTACATGGTAAATGTACTGAATTATACCACTCTTTGGCCTGCGTGTTTTTAGCGATTTAAAAGAAAGTCAGTGCAGTGGCAACAATCTCAACTTTTAGTCAAGAGTATAAAGCCAATCACATTTGCACTCTCATTTGGTTTTGTGAGATTGCAAACATAGGCTTAATTAATTTGTCCCTGACTAATGTTGGTTTTTATTTTGAATCGAAATTATCTGAAAAATAAGGATTACTGACATAAACACACCTCATACACTTTTCTGCTGTTCCAGTAAGTCCTTGTAACTTCCGGAAATGTCAAAGCTAATTCCTCTCAGTCTCCCGCAAAGAAGTCATCCATGAAGAGCAAGTTGAGCAAAGTTTGTTGCTGAAGGAGGACAGACTGCGCTTGCGGAACTTCTCAGAGGCCTTGCTGGACAGCAAGTTCCACTGGTGTTGAGAGTGCTGAGATGGAGCATTAGGTTTCAGACTGATGCGGTAGCCAAGCTCGTTTAAGGTGTTTAACTCTGGGTGGTGACGGTTGAATTCCAGCATGACTCCTTGAGTTGTGACATTCCTAGCACTGATGGAGTTCTATCGCAGACTGTGGGGGTATGTCTCTCTCTTCACCTTGTATTGGGCTTCTTATAGCCATGCATCAGATGCTCTGCCTTGTCAGCAAATTTCTTTATGTGCCTTGAGTCCTCCTCGGTGTCTGCTGTATGTGTCTGACAAAGATTTGTCTTAAACGTTCTAAATCTCTGTGGGATGAATAATTAAGAATAGGATAATGTTCATTTAATAACAAGACGACAATATGCTTTGATTTTTCTTGATATTTAAATTTTGGTATTGCTGGACTTTAAAGGTGCAAAAGAGATTTTGAGGACCAAAGATATGACAAATACTATTTCATATTAGATTAGGCACTCCATAGATTTCTTACATTGTATTTGGCTACAGAAATGTCCTTTTATAAAAGAGAGAAAAAAGTGAACTTTATTTGATTTGCCTGTATTTCAATATAAAACATAGGCTGAATTTGTATTTGACTCCTATATATCCGAAAATTAGAAATTTCACAATTTTGTATCCAAAGAAAATTTCTCAGGCCTATACTTTCAGATGGGGCTATTTTGATGAAGCTTTACGTCACGACAAAAATCCGAGGTTTAATGCGATTTTTTAGGGGCACCTGATCATGTGAAATCTCTCGTTGCACCTTTAAGGATTTACAGTGGAGTGAATATACATGTCTTGAAATAATGAATTTTAATGGGGAACCAAATCTTATTTATGGTCATTGTCAGGTTTTCTTGAGAGCTGCTTACTGGTATCCTGGTAAACCAGTACTAACCTGACCAGGGCCGAGTTGTCGGCAGCTAAACCACGTCACCACCATTAGGTTTCTTAGAGGAAATCTGATAGGAATCGGTAGCTATGGGGGGGTTATCATGGTTTGAATGAAAAAGAAGATCTACCTACAAGGGCATCAGCTTTGGAGAGCTATAATAGCAGCCATGCAGCACATGATGACCTTGATGGTGGGGGGGCGTGGTTGCCTACGGGCTAGGCCCACCCCTGAAAACTGTGGAGTGGCATCAGGAAGGGCTTATGGTCAATTATCTTTTGCTCCCAATAAATCCTCACACACAGTATTGATGAGTGCGAGGTGAATCCGGTCCTCCCCCTTGGGCGGGGACAAAACCATATTTAAAACTGTGATTACCTAAAGAACAAGAAACATTGAGCCACTTGTACAGTTAAAAGTTGATTTTTAATAGATTTCTGAATAAAATCATACCACCATTCTTAGCTATTTTCAGTAAATTTGCTTATTAAATGATATAACTTCCAAGTGCCAATCAAAATAGTGTTAGATGCTGGTAGATAGGCAGGTAGTGTCCAGGGGGGCATGGTTATGATTTAAAGACAATCTTTAACGCTATTTACCCTCCTCTGTCCTTTAAAATTGGGAATAGGAAAAGTGTTTTTTTGGAGGGATTGAACTGTGTCCACAAAAGAAAAACAGTAAAATGTATTAACGGTGAAGTACTTTTCTTCTAGATGTGTGTTGTTGGCCAGTGGGTCCATCATATGCGTGTGTGAGGGGGGAGAGGAAAGGGAATCATCTGTCTCCCCCCCTCGGTAATGTCATGAAAGCTGTTCACTTCTTCTAACAGGTCCTGAAGTAACTCACACATGTCCTCCATATAAGTGAAAATGTTACACTTTTATTTATTGAAGCTGTCAAGTCATGTCTAACCTGACAGACCACATGTCATTAAATGGCGTTGATGTTTACCAGAACAATTTTCATCTAAAATATTAAACCTTTTTTGTTCTTTATTCTATTCCTACAAGGCACCTCATTCTATTGCAGTTTATGAATGTTTTATAGCTTGTTGCTCAGTTTCTGAGAGCTCTCCTCAGCACATGCAGTCAAATGGTTTAATAAAAAAAAAAATCTATTATTCCGATAAAGCTTGTTTATAAAGAAGCTTTCCTGCTCATTCCTTTTTTCTATTAGTGACCAATATTTTCATGGTAGTGCTAGTTCCAGTGAAAATTAAGGTATGAAATGTGCCACTTGCATTTTCCATTTTCACCCTCTATTTAGTAATCAGTATTTTTTTTTTGCCTAATGGCACTGCAATTTCATACACAGGTTTTTCAAAAGGGTCTGATTTTTTGTGTCAATTTGCATCAATATTGGTCAGATATTTGGCAGCATATCCTCTCCAGAAAGCACGGTGCAAAACTGTCTAGGGCCTTACTGTCCAACATGTTATGATTGAGCGCCCTGGTTCAAGCTGCATGAAGAGGTTTCTTTGGTCCACTCAAAATAGTTTTTCAATAATGTCACAGATTGCCCGATCCGCAAAGCATGAAAACAAATGGTGGTGCCAGTTCTGGGATTTCTCCTCATTCACATCTTTGAGTTAGAATGTGGCATATACATGTAAATGGGTGCTTGGCACCTCATGGTCAGGGTCCCTCATACAATTAATAAGCTGAGCCTGTCGTTCTGTGTGTCAAGAATTATTTCCTGAGGACATAAAAACTTGCAGACTAAAAAATATGGGGAATAATTCCTGCTCTGGTTACCACCCTGCACTCTCACTCTAGGTACCAGTGTCCTACCACCCAACCTAGGCAGTTTTGGAAGCATAGGCCCTTATCCATCATGGACACATGTTGAGCTTTTTGTCCTGCAGTGGATTATGATGATTCCTACCCAACTGGAGAACTGCTTGATCAATTACACACTTCGCACATGACTTCACATTAATAATAGCTATACTTCCAACTAAACCCCTTGCAGGCTTGTAGTTTGTTTCCCTGTCAGTTTCACTTCCAGCCTCTGAATCTGTCTCTGACATAGATCCCTCTTCTTCCAGTCTTCACAAAAACATTCCACATTCCTTTCCTTCCTCCTGCAACCACTCTTAAATTGTACTGTTGTTGGTTCCTCAAAGTGTTTCCCATAGCAACAGGGTTTGTTCAAACAGATGAGATCTCGCATTGTTCATCGGCGGAGGAACACCTACGAGAGACATGATAGGAAAAACAATGAACTTTAATTTCAGATGATGGTGAAATAGAACTTAAATTGCAGCCATTTATTTTCATATGAGTTCACATGTGCCAAAATTAATTTCACTTAGCAAATATTTTAGCAGAATCTAATTCGAAGAGAAATTAATTCACAAAAATTATATCCCATGCTGCATTCAAGTTGATTGTCAGATTTCTAATACAAACGTTATAACTCTTTACAATAGCTCAACTTTGTGTTTGGTAAGCGTTTTCATGAACAAAGTACAAAACAGGTGAATTCTCAATGAACTTGTACCCAAATGATTTTAAAACAGAACAAAATCTATTTTGTAAAACCAAAATCTTATTTTGTTCAGTAAGGAAAGCTTATTACAAATTGGAATTTTAAGGAAAATAACTCATTTTGGATAGACAGGATTATATGGCTTCTCATTTAAAATGCCTGACTCTAGTAGTAATAATTAACAACATAGGAACATTTATCAAGCAATACCCATCTACTCTTTCCAATGTAGCTTTACAAGTTCTAAGATGCTGTTAGTTACCTTAAAGGTGCAACGGAGATTTTGAAGGCACCCAAATATTGTGTCATAATAGTAATTGTCATATGATTAGACCGCAATAGGTTCTTACCTTGTATTAGCAACAGAAATATCTTAAAAGAGAGAAAAAAGTATTTGAATTTGGCTTCTATTTCAATCAAACTTAGGCTGAATTTTGTATTTGCTCCTATACGACATTAGAAAATTTCACATTTTGTACCAAAGAAACATTTCTGACTTTAATCATTTCAGATGGGATATTTCGTGGAAAGCTTTCCATCATGCCAAAATCATACTTTTGCTTTTTTTAGGGACACCTGATAATGTGAATCTCTCGTTGCACCTTAAGTGACCTTTATTCAAAATTTATTAAAAATACCACTACAGACACTAGCCTCATAAAGCAGCTTGTACACCTACCTTGTGCACAAGTCATTAGTTGTCCTTTCCAGTGTCTCACTAACCGAGCCCTTACACACCGTACCAATTGGTCTGCTAACTTACACAGTTTACTAAGCCTGCACACTGTTCCTTTTGAATTCTGTTTGTAATTCCTAGTGAAAATAACACATCATGTAATAGTGTACAATTTGGTCCACTAAAATTACAGTTCCAACACACCGTAATACACACTCCCAGCAGCTGGTTTAAATAACACTAGCAGTGGTCCTGCTTCTTGACAATCACAGATATATTATTGTTAATGAGCTTTATAAAACAACAGCCACACCCCCGCCCCCCCCCACCCCCCCCCCACCCCCCCCCCCCAACTTATTGTTATTTGTACTTCTTCATATTCGTGGGGGCCACAATTTAGGGTGTAAACATATAATCCATGATTGCAGTGGTAAATCTATAGTCTTTTTGTAACCTATCCAATTCATGTCACATTGGGGATTTGCATTAAAATTGACAATATTTTATTTTGATGGCTGCCACAAGCATCCAATCTCATGATAATGAACATGTCCTATGTGACTGGGTTGGTAAAATTCCTATTCTTATCCATGCAAAGATGGGAGGCAATCCATGCCTTCTGTGCACAGCCATTTGGTGTTCTGCTAGTTACCCAGCATCACTAGCACTGGAAACCAGAATCCTCAGAGACCCTCTAACACTTTTGTGTACTAACACAGAGGCTTAACCTACAGGCTAAGTGGTTTTTCCCAACATCATAGACTAGCTTAATTCGCATAGCAACATTAGAACTTCTAGTATGAAAAGTTTTTTCCAACATTGTAGCCAAATTAATTGTCCATAAGCGAGCGCCCTCTGGCACTAGTGTCCCTAGGCCTGAGGCTTACCTAGAGGGCTAGTGTTTTTCCCAACACTGTATACTCATATTGCCCTCAGCACGTTTTAAGTCTCTGAGTGTAAGCCTTACCCTAAAGGCTAAGTTGCTTATCCTAATATTATCAGTCTCCTGGTATGACATTATACGTGTTAGACAAAGACAAATCCTTCTTGTCATCACTAAATAACAGGTAATGGTTGACTGCTGGTAAAAAAACTGAGAGGTGTTTTATAAAACATGTTATGGAACATTAGAATCAAGTTTAATAGAAAATTATGATTTTTCTCAATTTTTCTAAAAATGACCATGTTTTTCCCGAGTTCAATGGATCTTTTAGGAATTCATCAAGGACTTCCAAATAGCAGTCGCATGATTAGGTGCTAACATTTCTTCCAGAAATCTGCCACGTTGTTTAGGTAGAAAGGAGGGATTAACATTGTTCTTAAGAAACATGATAGAAACTAACGGTCATTTGGGTAAATAATAAGTATATCCAAAGTTCGCTCAAAAAACCTTCAATTTTAAATTTCTTACATACATATTAATTAGCTAATATGCATATTTAATTAGCGCAAATTACACAGGTATTGAAAAAAGGTAGCTCCGCAAATAAATGTCACAGAAACAGTTTGAAATGAGGGTGGCAATTAAAGTCTTTTGAAAAGATCTATGCATTGGTCTAACTTGAAACCATCCACATATCGAGGGGTAGGTATACTCAACATATGATTTGACATGCATGAATGTTGACCATCTCACCAAATCTGAAAAATCAAACTCTAGTGTTTTGAATGTTAGACTGCAACACAGCTCTTGGTCTCAAGATCATTTGTGCAAGTTCAGCTCTAGGGGGTGTAGTTCTGCTCCATTTTTTTAAAGATCGCAACCTGTTCATGAAAAAAATGTAATACAAGAAAAATGCTTTTAATCTAGAAACCTTAATTTGCATATTATGCAAATTATTTTAGTTTTAAAAGCAATTTGAAAACGATGTTAAGAAGTACATGAATTTTAGAAGATGTTATACTACTTGCAGACTTAAACTATATCCATTTTGAAGTTTAACGGAATGTTAAAAGTAAAAATGTTAAACACTGGGTGAAAAACCATAAGAAACAAAAGAAATTTGCCGACCTACTTGTCCTTTGTTTTCCTATTGTTTTGAGGCAGCAATTCCATACATCAAAACGGTGAAGTAGAATTGCCGATAACTATCGAACCAAATGTCCGATTTGAATGGGATAAAAAGTATTTTTAAAGAGAAATGTGCTCTGTGTGAATAATGTAAAAAAACAATTTTGAAAAAATATTAATTTTGGGGTGTCTAATCCCTCCCTCCCTTTCCTAACTTAAAATCCATTCAAACCACACTACAGTAAATAGTGATGTAAGCTTTCATGCATTCTTAAATGTGTGAATTGCAGTAAGTGCATCTAATATCATGAGCGCATCAAGTCTGAGCGTGATACACACGCTGCACAAAGGTGATGCCATCATACTTCTGGCTGGATGAAGTATAGAGCAAAAGGCTACACAGTACTGTTTACCAAGAGCCCTGTGATCAAAAACCAAGTTTAAGCACAGCAAAGTTTGGTGACCAAATTAAGGGCAATTTCTGGTCCATGTTTGGAATTGATTAAGATACCATCCCCAAATTCACACTCAATGTTCAGAACTGTTTGAAGTCAATCACAAAGAGATTTTTGTTAAGGCATGAGAGAAAAAGAGGGAAAGATCACTGCAATTTAAAGTTAAATCACTTCATGACATGATGATCATTGTAATGTACCTTCAGTGTACTGACAGGTCCCTGGTTGGGATGAACAGAGTCATGCAAAACAGGCATTAGGAAAATCTACACTCAAATACATTAAATGTACTAAATGTACAAAAATATGAACATGCAACTATAATGCCATGAAACAAATACAAGCTACACTAAATTCTATTGTAAACAGTTGCATACCCTGGGTCTGTTTGGGTAACTCATATGTAACCATATGTGTATATTAACTCATGTGTATGTCCTATATAATAGACCTTTTTGATACTATACTCATGATTTCTTGGATAGTTTAGAATGTACATCCACTTCCCCACCAAAACGCCGCACCATCCTGCTGCACGTAGATGCAGTACATGTAACGATCAATGCACACATTGTTATGTCCAAGAAATTATGACCAAGAGTATAGTAGCGCATTAAATTGGTCCACTTAGGTATGACATAGCATGCATGTTGATTTACAAGTGAGTTTTGCACACAGAGCCCTAGTTACAAAAGAGGAAATATATGTCAAAAAATTGTAACAAAAGCTATCAGGTAAGTTTTATCAATATCTCTATGGGAATTGTCTTGTTTTCTTCCTTTTTCCATGCCAATGTGTTTTTGTTACAGTACTAGTTAAAATGTACATGTTTTAAGGAAATAAAATTTTGATTTTAATTAACTTGATTGATAGTATTAATATTGCAAATGCAAATGGTGAGCCTGCAGGCGGAGAGCCCATCTCTCTTTCTTTGGCGTTTGGGCCCACTGACCTACCACAGTATAATGTTGCTGTGGGGGGTTCGCCACTCCTCCTGCACAGCGAGACTGTTTTGCATTCCCAGCATATGTCGGTACCCATTTATACTCCTGGGTGGAGAGGGGCAAGTGAGGTAAAGTGCCTTGCCCAAGTGCACAACACATTGGCAACAGCGGGGCTCGAACCCACAACCTTCTGCTTGTGAGGCGAGTGCTAATCCACTTCACCACACGTGCCCCCTAATATTGCATCTGTATCCATTTCATAACTACTACACATTGAAGTAGCAAACACTAAATGCTTACCTTTAATTTTCCAACTTGCATATCAAGGGAGTCCGCTGTCCCTGTGATTAGATTAACACCACTGATTGAATATTCTGCCTTGCCTAAACACTGCTTCACCCTCTGTAAGTATTCATGGTACAGTCTCCATTGTTCCAATGCTGTTATAAGTACTGTCTTTAGTTGGTTTATTAATGATTTAAGGCCACTCTGAGCCTCCCTGATTTGGCTCATGGACTGTTCCACTTGTTCAGAGGTGGTAAGTTTTTGACCCATCTCTTGGATTTCATCAATGTGAGTTTGTTTGGAATTGACAAGTTCTTCAATATTCTGTGAAGAAAATACAGAAATTATTTTGATTAGTCACAAATATAAATGCAATAATTAATCTTTGTGTAACCTTTTAATGAATTGGTCCATATTGGTTTTAGTCCTATGCCATGATCAAACTGATTACAATTTAGTCCATTGCATGACAAGTACTTGGATAGGTAGGTAAATTGATGCATTGAAATGAGCTATGAAGTTCTATAATAATATGCAAGAACATGATGTATGTTGTTTTTCACTTTTTCTTTAGATTGCAAAGATGTAATTTTTGATTTTCCCTTCTTCACCTTTGATTTGATTTCAATTAATTTTCATGCCAATTTTAAATACAGCAAGGTTGATTAATAATTTTCAAATTTTATAACAATTTGTGGAAATATTCTTAACTCTACTCAACTGCTGCATACATAGGACTAATCTGTTCTGCTAGAATGCTTAAGTTCGATTACTCACCTGGCAAGATTTGACAGCAAACTCAACGCTTGTTTCATGTCCAACTTTTCCCTCTAACTTCCGACACTTAGCCTCCTGCTCTTCAAACCACTCCAATATGTCTGCCACAGCCTTTTCATAATCATTCCAATCTTTCAGTAACTGATCCAAGGTCTTCATCTCCTCCACTACCCTAGTGGTGATGCCCTGCCATCGTTTATTCATTGCACCAAGTTTTTCGGCAAAGTCAGTTTTGTCACCTCTCTTGCCATCCACTCCTTCCATACTTATTTGAAGTACTGATTGGTTGACAAATTCTACTGTTAGAAGCTTGGAGGACAACTCGATCTTGTAACCCTGCAAATGCATCATATTCTATTGTTAGAAGCTTGGAGGACAATTCTATCTTGTAACCTTGTAAATGCATCATATTCTAATGTTAGAAACTTGGGAGGACAACTCGATTTTGCAACCTGTAAATGCATTAAACTTCTACATTTAGAAGGATTTGGATTAAACAAATCATGCTTAGATGCAGAAAGGATTAAGATGCTCATAATATTGCATCTAACATCATGTCAATTATGACATGTATCTGAGAAAACCAAGCAATCCCAGTTGAATTATGACACTATCTATAGATAAACTCTCATGATTGTGATTGCTCAATCTAACTGATCAAAATTCTAAAGCTTTCTGCTCAGCTTTCTACCAAATATGCATATTGGTTTTATTTGATGTTGTTTTACACTGTGAATAAAGGCTGGTACACACTTTGCTATACTTAAGAAATAAAGGGTAAGATGTTCATGTTTAAGCAAGAATAATGTGTCCGAGGCAAGTAAAAACATGAATGGGCGAGGACACATAATTCGGCATAAACATGGACGTCGCACCCTTTATTTCTATTCTATTACCCAAATAAAGTAATAACCAAAAACTGGCTAATTCTGATTAAAAATGTAACAGTTGTTTACATCTTTACAGCATAATGGTCAAGTGTGCACCGAGAGTGGTGGTGACACGGGCCGAAAAGAATGAGCACTTTGCATCACGCATTAGGGTGTAATTGCGACCCATTATTGCAGAATAATGGACAGTTATAACCAATCAAAGAGTGCGCTTTTGAATAATGGGCAGTAAAGGTAATAGAAAATGCAATGCAGAGACTAACACGGACTGTAAAAATGAGGTTATATTTACTGCAATGAAGTTTCACTGCAACAAAATCTCACCACGTTTCAACACATGGACCTTTACTAATATGAAAGTGAATTTGTGTGATATTGTTATTTAGCAAAACCAACTCTTCATGTCAACATGTTTTGATATACCCCTACCTGATATGTCTGCACCATATTATTGACGTCTTGAGAGCAGGAGTAGGTCTCTACTTCATGGTTTTTCATGGCCTTTTCCATGGTTTCCATCCACAACATCAACTCATTCAAGGCTTGCCTAGAGGGCAGCAGCTCCATCTATGGACAAACACACATGAATTAGCATTTTTATTTGTGGTCAATACTGTACAGCAGTACTCCCGAGGTGGACCCACAAGTACATTTGTATGATGCTTTTATTTTCAGCATTTGGAAATATTCTGTTGCTTAATTTCAACTTTGACATTTTCAAGTTTTCTAATTACAGAAAAGATGCAATACCAATGCCTAGTAAAATGCAATATTATTATTGTTTAGTGTAGTTATGCAACTTTTCCAGGTTTATGCACAGAAATCAGTTATAATCATCCAAGACATCCTCCACCCATCTAGTCTCTATTGGTTCTAGTTAGCGGGTGCATTTTTTATGTTACGCAACCTTGAAACACATGCATTATCACCCTTGTATTTCAATGATATCAACACACAGAAAATGCCTATTGTTTTGGATATATTCTAAAAATTGACTTCACTCAAAATGATCAAACATCCCCAGACTCACAATAGAATCAGGATCCAATACTCTTTCCATCTTATATCATATTTTATTTAGAAAAAAAATAGTGCCTTATTATTTTTTTTAAATTAGGAACAGATGTAGCAGAGCTATATGCAAATGTCTAATTAATGTACAGTGCTCTGTGTTTTGTAGATTACCATAAACATGCTACTCTAATAATGTACTCACAGCCATTTAAATTGAACAGGCACGATACACTGAACTGCATTTACTGTGACAATTTCAACAAATTTACATCAAAAATGGAAACTGATTCAATATCGTTCTTAGACATTGATTCAATTTGCATTTTGACGTATATTTCTAAAAACGCTCAACCCGTTTTTGATGTGCCAATGTCATTTTGACGTCCTTCTAAACGACTATGCCCGCTGAATAAATAGTACTTGTTTTGAATTGACCTACCTGTTGCTGGTGTAGTTCCTCTTGCACCATGGGTAATTTATGCTGTAGGTCTGCCCATCGGTTCTCAATCAGTGTCAGTCTTTCTCTAATTGGTGTTGTGTTGAGTTGTTTGATCTTAATTACCTGATGACCATGGTTGGATAATGATGTTGCAGTGGGGCGTGGTTCTCCACATCTTTACGGAATACCTGTAGAATCAATGGAAGTTGAAACTAACAATTAGCAATTGGTTTATTTCTAGTCAATTAATGACACCTGGTGTGTACTCAAGATATGAAACCAATGGCATGGGGAGGAAAGTTGACCCCCTGGCTTAATCCCAACCCATTATTTTAACTCCAATGGGGGGGGGGGGTGGTCTTGATCTACTTTACTCTTATTTTGATTAACAATTTTCCAGTGACTTCAGGTATCAGGTCTTGGCGTTTCAAGCAGGGCGGCTTTTCAATTTTGCTCCCCTTGAAAATTTGGCTTGTGAACAATATGAAACTGATTCAGATATTTTACATATTATTACTCTTTCGTGGTATCAGAAAAAGTTCATTAATTTTAATTTGAGTTATAACAAAAACACCCCCTCCAAATATAGTCGCCCACATTCATTGACACACTGTCCTCTGGGCCATTTTTGTTACTACTATTCAAACGGCTGGACCGATTTAACTCACAATTTTTAGTCAAGATGTTTTTGGTGACATGCTTCCAAGTGAGGGAGGAAACAACATATGAAAAAATGGACCATGATCAGATCACCCATATTAAGTAATGAAAATACTGTGCATGGCTACAAATAGAGACCAAAGCTGTCAATGTCGTAATCACCTACCATGAATTTTTCCATCCGCACTGCGATTGGTTCTGGCTCCTTATCACCCTCCTCTCCATCTGGATTAGTCCAACAAGACAGCTGTTCAATGGCCCTTGCCAACCAAGGCAAGAACTCAATAGACTCCTTATCAAATGCTTTCCACTCATCCATCAGGAGAGTCAGATGTTCCAAGTCATGGCCCAGCTTGGTCTCCATATCCTGCCATTTGTCGGCTAGGTTGGTGAGCTTGCGTTGGAGTTGAGGTGAAGTGACATGTTTGAGGATGTTGTCTCCCTGTGTGAGGATCTGCTGCAGGTTGGGTTTACGGTCATTGAGGACTGTTTTCATTGCCTGTCAAATTCAAAAGCAGATCACAAAACAGTTTGATAAAATTTGAATTCATTACTATTGGAAAATTAATAAAAAGTTAAAAATGACTTTTCTCCATACTTAATATATTGGAATAAATAATATTTATCAAATAAATTTCATACTTGATTGTGTTTTTAATTAAGCAGGATATACATGCTTACTATTTTCATAATTTTTAGATACAAATACTATGGATTTGCTCAGGACTAAATATTATAAAGCATTTTTTCTGATTATGTCTGCCTGTGCACCACAGACATCCTTTCTTGATTAGACTCTTGTGTTTGAACCAAACAGCACCCAAATGGTTTCAGTTGTTTTTAGATTTTAGATATTATTAAGATGGCCAATCTACTACGATTCCCACCTGATATTTGTGAATTCCTTTCTGCAAATACTCCTGCTTCTCATCACTGATGTTGCTAGGCAACTGCATCTCAACATGCCCCACCCAGCTCTTCAACTCTTGCAGATTCTTCTCAAATTGATTCCACTCTGACACCAGCTTCTCCATCTGTTGGCCACGCCCTGATGCCTTTGCTTGGAGGGCTCCACTCTGCCGATCCAACAGCGCCCTCTGGGAAGTAAAGAGCTGCTGCGTGTAAGGGTCTGCCTTTTGCGCAATGGCTTCAATCATCATGTGATGCATGTCGAGATCTATGAAGAATTCCTGTTGAAAAAATTGGCATACAGCCAATAAAGATTTAGTGGGTTTTGTCACTCCGAAACAATTCTTGACAATGAATTATGTATTCACATAAAAAATAAAGCCCAGCTCAAAACATCTGCAGTGTAAATCCCTGTAACCTTGATTTCATTTCGAAATTTTCCAGGTAAGCAACATTCTCTTTGTGTTAGCAAAAGTTGTCACGGTTAAGTAATCAGACCATGTTGTCATGGTTGGCTGCACATCTATAAAATACTGAACATTCAGTTGAAGTTGGATTCAGTTACATATGGCAAACTTATGACTGAATCACAGGAAAATATTCACCTCAAACAAATAAGGATGTGAAGATAATTTACCTTGTGTTTTTCCAGTTGTTGTGCAAGGTCTGCTGCATCAGTAGCATTGATATCTTCATGTTTCAGCTTCTGTTCTGCTGTGTCTAAGAACTCCATGTAGTCTTTGATGATTTTATGTACTGTTCCTGATCATAAAACATGCCTCTGTAGTAATTTTGATAAAAATGCCAGAAAACTGCTTATGGGGTTTCCTTCAAGTTCCATTAATCTAAGAAGATGAATGTATTATGTATTCAGCAAAGAACAACTATAATCGTTACAAATAATATATGCACAAATGTCTATGACCACTATGGGGTATCAAACAAGTTATAAAACTTACAAATAAACTTCAGCTTGTTATAGCATTAAAACCCTAAACCCGGACCGGGTCGTTTTGCCGGCCGACGGCCCAAATGCACGAAAGCCAATCTATTTTGATTTTTACCGGCCCAGATGCACCGAGACCAAAGCTTGCGTTTCATTGGCATCTCTGCCGTTTTTTCCGGCACAGGTATTATAGCGTAAATTCAATAACGGCCCATATGCAACGAAACACATCGCGCCATTTTCCCGGAAGACGGCCCATATGCAACGAACACATCGCGCCATTTTCCCGGAAGACGGCCAAATGCAACGAAACACATCGTGCGCCATTTACCGGAAAAAAAAAAAAAGACTGCCGGTTGCAACGAAAAACTCGCGTTAAAGGCATAAAAAAAGGTAACAAAATAATAAATAGTAAAAATAACACTCTGATCTGCATGAAATTTGTAGCTTAATAGTTCGGCAGTCGTGAGTGGCGCTAAATTACGCTACATCATAGTCGTGCGTTTCGCTATTATGCTACGTCCTGCTCCGGTTTACGTCCATGATACGTTATGCATAATTAACCCAATAGCTTATCGAAAATGGTGGCGCTATCACCATCGAAATCGCACATTGTCTCTGGGCCATTTGTACAGTTTCACCCGCCTGATGAAAAAGCCTTGCGCCTTCTGCGGGCAGACGGCCCACCCAAAATGCAGCGAAAAGCATCGCATCATTTACAGTCAATAACGGCCCAGAGCAACGAAAAACATCGCGTCTTTTCCGGGAAGAGGCCCACATGCAACGGAAAAAAACCATCGCCATTTTCCGGGAAGACGCCAGGTGCAACGAAAAAACATCGCGTCATTTTCCGGTCAGACGGCCCAGATGCAGTGAGAGCCAATGAGAGTCATTTGCGCGACCAAAATAGTTGTTGACGGCCAGATGCAGCGAAAAGCATTTTTTCGATCGTACCACGTTTTCGTTGCCTCTCATTTCCTCTCGCCCGCGTTAGGGTTAATATGTGATTTTGATAAATTAACCATGACTAACCAAACCTCTACTCCACCTGTCCTTCTGATTTTCCCTTGAATTTTTGGTTGGGGGATACTTTGGGGACTGGGGTGATCCTCAAAGAGAGGTGTAATCATATGTTAGCAGACAACGAAAATTTGGTTTTTAAGATGCCAAAAATTGTACTGCTGGATTTTTATAACATAAAACATAAAACAAGGGTTTTGAAGCATATTGATGTATGATTTGATAAAATATGATTTGATTATTTATCAACTTATAGAGTCAACTTGCCCGATGAGGTCTCCCATTCATTAAGTCCCCAACGTAAAACCCTAAATTAATTTGAACCTGATTGAAATCAATAAGACTTTAATATCAGCTTCACTCGGGTTTTTATAAGAACAAATGGTTACCAATATGAAGTACCTGCTCACTTTGCATTCCAAATTCTTAAGTACATAGGTTTCAGGTTGCAAGTGCTTGGCTAATATCATAAGTGCCTATTTCAAAATTTAATTACCTCTGGTTGTACCCAAGTACTAATATTGTGCACCTTCCTCATTAGAGGAGAAAATGCTCAAGTTATTTTCAAGGCAATCAATTTTCACTCCTGTGTCAGTAGTTATTCATATTTGTTGCATGTTTTATAACTACCTTCTACTATCTTTGCAGACCTATTACTGCCATACAACTACTGCCAACCAATAATGGAAACAAACAGAAAGATCAGTATGCCCTAAATGACTTAATGACTGGTTTTGTTTGTTCCCATACCTGTATAATTTTGGCTTTGAGTTGATGTATTCTTGTGTTAGCATGCCTCTGACTAGTCTTTGTCAAAGACTCGATTTAGTTATGTCCGCGAAAGAAGAGCACCGCGAGCGAAGCGAGCGGCACAAGGCGCATCAGCGAGAGAGAGGTTTCAACTGATATACTCCCACACAGCATGTTAAAGTGGAGTAGTAAATCAGTTTCCCAGGCTGTGACACAGACTAGCCTCTGACTTGATTAGACTCTTCTTTGACTTGCCATAAGACTTGATTGACTGACAGTTTGTTTCCATACCTGTATAATTTTGGCTTTATTGAGTTGTTGTCGTCTCATATTAGCATGCCTCTGACTTGATTTGGCCATTCTTTGACTTGATACATGACTTAAATGACAGTTTGTTTTCATACCTGTATAATTTTGGCTTTATTGAGTTGCTGTCTTCTCAAATTAGCATGTCTCTGAAGATCCTCCCAGTTGGCCTGCAGCAGACTCAACTCCGTGCTTATGGCCGGTGTCTGCGGGTCAAGGGTCAGGAGAAGCTCCCCTTTATCAGTCAATTCCCTGAGTTTGGCTTCGTACTGTTGGATCTCATTCTCCAGTTGCTGTAAATTACAAAATAAATCAACAATTTTTTTTATCTGTTTGTTGGTTTATTTGAACAGCTGTTTTAGAATTTTGATAACACCTTAGAAAATCTAGACATAACCTTGCAAAGTTTCAATGCATGCTGCAAAAGCTTATTGATCACAGTAGTAATTGACTGTTATACAAGGCTACATGAATACTACATGAGACATAACTACATGAAACAAATGTCTGTATCATCTCAAGGGAGAGGTAGCCATTTTAAAATTGTGATAAAATTCAGTGTGTCATGCGTATAGTGGATGCATCCTTGTGTTCTTAATAGACTTGGTTATTGCTGTGATAAAAAGTGGAATGTCTGGAGCAGGAATTTCACATTACACACCAATTCTATTTGGTCATAAACAGCACATTCTATCAATCTCATGAACATGTACTTAAAATGTTCATTTTGATTTGAAAATATGTGAATATATTCCTGCTATCTTTAAAAAATTGCATAGGAATTAGCTTCAGCATGCGGGTATATCATTCGACTTTGATCTAACTAATTTCAATATGGGGTGATTTATAGCTAGATATCTGGACACAAGAAAATGGCCATCTTAGCCGGCAAAGAACATTAATACTGCAGACATGGTGGAGACATTCCATTAACATTACTAGGGTGCAGCGGTAAATATAATATGCTGAAATGCTGGAAATTTAACCAGTATTTCTCCTTTCATCCAAAGGCGTTAATTGAAGATACTTTGTAGTAGTCTTTTCCAAATCTTCCTTCATCACTGTTATTGCCCTTGAATGATGATCTGTATCAACATGGTTTTTTATCTGGGAGACTACAGGGACCCACCTATCAAACAAAAATTTGCTGGAACACCTCCCCCCCCCCCCCCCTTCATCTACCCCAAATTCCAGTTTCTAGAAAATAAATGGTGCTCCCATCAGCTATTACACCCCATAAGATGATTAAAAAAATCACATTTTTGGTCAGTTTCAAGCCCAATAATGCTTCAAAAGGCTTTGCATTACGTTTGTAACATTACAAAAACAATTTTGACTTTGTCACCATGCAAGGACCATCACCAGCCCCTGAAATGCTGTCCCGCAATCAAAACTTTCACAAAAAAACCTGGTATTTAGCCATTATATTTACCACTGAATACAGATACCCACAGTTAGTGTTATAGTCAATTACAAAGGCTAGATGCAAGACATTAACTTGGAGTATACATTTGTACTTCATGTACATGTAGTATAACTATGAGCAGAGCAATTTAATTTGTTAATATACAGGTAAGACATAACATGAAAGAATTTAGACATTCCAGTAATGCAAGCATCTTACATAATGCATATAATTGACAACAAAGTGAATAACTGCATACACTTAATAAAAATGTAAACAAATTGCATACAAAGGGCAATCCACAAACTAAGAAATTACAGTTATGAATTATGTCCTTCCAAAATGCAGTTATGCTTAATTGCCATAACCATCTTAATATAAGTATTGCTCATACAGTACATTTATCTTCTTGAGCAATTTTACATTCAAATTAAAATAATTGTTAATTAAAATAGATCATATCCAGTCCAAAACCTAAAAATTTAAACAACTTTTCCCCAAGAAATTAAATGCTGTTGCAGGTAATTAGTTTGCAAGTAAACTTGTTGATCTAGTTAGTGACGATGACACTAATATTATCTAAAACATGCACAGTTCTTCTAGCAAATCAATACAGAGCCAGATGAAATTCAAACAATTTTACTTTTACTTAATTAGGAAGACAATATCTCCTTTCAGACTTGGGAAATATATCTTTTGCTAATGCAAATTGAGTGCATGATTATATAAAATACCCCACGGCCTAAGAAATGGGCAGCTATACAGAGTGCAATTTCAATCTGTTTTGATTGTGATATTTTCAATTTAAATAAAATAATTATTGCTTTTAGTTTCAACACATTGTACCTATTGTACTTATTACAGCTCTGGGGTGACTATAATTTCTTGAATTGTTAATTTTAATTTCAAAAATAGTATAGTCTAAGTGGATTCATTGCAACAAATATATTTGGCTTTAAAATGAGACACTACTCAAAGCAACCCTGGATGGGTAACAAGCTATGGCTAAAAATAGATTGACTTCGGGGCAACAGTGTTTATCAGTGCTGGAAATAGCATGCAAAGCAAGACAGTGGATTTAACAAAATCTTCTACAATGAACCAAAGACATATCTTCCAATAAGAATCAATTGGACACAAGACAAATGTTAAATATCAAAAACCATCATACAGTACAATAAAAATAGACCACAATTAATGTAAAAACAAAATTGTAGTTTTTATATCATTAGCAATGTTTAGGTTATGATTTTGATGGATAGAATTATGTCCTAAGTCCTAACCTTAAACCTCTTTTTCTTCCTTTTCCTTTTTCGTCGTAATTGAGTCCGCAAAGGAACATGAAAGCAAAAAAACAAATAGATGTATGCAATCGCATGTACAGACACCCCCATCTGTCTGAATACCTGTAATTCAATATCACCTCCGCAAGCAACATGATATGTATTGAGCACTTAACAAAAGAATCATTTGTCCCTCATTTGCCTAATTAATTCTCTGGACAAGTTGAATAAATCTGTTTCTGTTGCTGGTCAAAGCTTACCGTGCATCTGCCACTCCCCGCAATTGGCTGTTTTACTAATGCACTATATGGGGATATCGTACCAATCGGGCCATAAATGGACATCTCAGGCATCAATATGCGATCAGATTATCAAATGTATTGCCAACCACAGGCCCCTGTCTATTTTACAATCCCTTTATATGCTGAAGAGATTGCATTCTGGATCATGGCATGATCACTAATGCACTTTCGTTTTATTTTTATTAGTATAAGGTTATTACCAAGTTTTCTTGTAACTTTAAGATCATTGATAAATTAGTTTAGGACATTTTACAGTTTGGACAGAGTTTACAATCCGGTTCGATATGGATTTAGATTCTGATTAGGGCAGATGAGACCAAATTGACATCCTCTTTCCCCCAATTCAGTGCCAGTGGCATAATCAGAGAGGTGGGGCAGCTGCCCCCTAATGGGGAATCTTGCCCCCCCCCCACTGTGGAATTGTGATTTTCTGCACACACGTCAATTTACGGTGAAAACCATATTGGCCTACTGTTTACAACTTTAATATATGCTTGCCCCCCCCCCCCGAAAATATATGTGCCCCGTTTTCCCCCGCAAAAAAAAAAAATTGGTTATGCCACTGCAGTTCCTCAAGAATTTACTATCACCAGAAAGCTCATATTTTTTTATACCCAGTAAAATATTAGGCCTGAGAAATGTTATCTTTAAGATGTTCAAACAAAAAAAATGTCTGAATGTAATCCACTTCACTAGGACCACACTCTGTTTAACAGGCCATTGTGTATACTTTTTGCTTGTAATCTCCAAACCGCTGAGCAAATTAGCCTTATCATGTTTGTCATGTTGTAAAATGCAACAAGTATTAAGTCAATAGATTGCCATTGGTCAAAAACATCCAATCAAACTACTATCAATGCCAAGTCCTTAGGTCGTGGCTCTTGAAATGTTCTGCGGGCGACACAGTCAACTCCTGACTTAAGGAAAGATAAATTGAGTTATCCTAATGCAAGGCAGCACACAGATGTATCACACTTATGATCTTGTCGCCACGCACATGACAATTTGGAATTGGGGTGTTTTGGTTGATATGCCATTCATGTAGAGCAAAAAAAACATGAAGTGGAAACAAATGTGACTATAGTTGGAGTAATAATTCTTGGCCAAGTTACTAGGTACGACCACCTCCTTGCCAAAACGGCGCACCACTGGGTTGCACAGGAACACATTTCACATGCAACAAGCGATGCATGTGTGGTGCCATTTCAAGAAATTATTGGCTCAAACATAGCTCACATTTAAGGGTAGAATTTGAGGTTTTCTGAAGGGGTAGAGAGAAGGGTTACGGTTATTTTTATTTGAGATGAAAATTTCTCTGAGCTTGTAATTTTGGTCGACCATATTAATTTTACCCGTCTCTACTATGGGTGATTACAAATCACGTTTTTAGCTCTCACTTCAAAACGGGTTGAAATATCAGCCCAAAACTTCTAGATGGGGTTTTCGGATGAAAATTATAGAACTTAAATCGGACCATCCCCCTTTAAAGACTGACACTTTTTGTGAAATTTGGGTCTTCAGAAGTGAATTTTTACCAATGTTATGGTCTTGGGAATTGAAATTTGGACCAAATAGAGGATTGAGCTGAAAATTTACAATCTTGGTTAAGGAGCTAACATGAAAGATTAGGGTAATGGTTCAAATAAGAAAAGAATAGCTTATGGTTAGGAATCAAATTTAGGATATAGAATTTGGGGTTTGGTCTTAGGGTTCATAGATTTGGTTCTTGTTTGAGAATAGAGTAGGTGCTTACTGCTATGGATTAAGGGTTAGAATTCAAAACAGAGTGTAAATTAGATTTTGATTTGCAAGTTATGCTTTAAACTCCCAGTAACATAATTAAAATGGTTTAGGTGAATTTTTTCCCATTTCAACAAATTATCCTCTATTTGGAATAATTTTAACATTTACCACACACCAATGTGGACAAAATATACCTTTTCTTTGGGTTTTAGTCTTAGAAAATATCCATGACAATAACTGCATTATATCTAATATGGAAAAAAATGCTTACAATTAGTGCAATTTTGAGAGTAGCCTAGCCGAGTGCTCAACATGGTAATAAAACTTATTTGAATTGAATTGAATGTCAATTATGACACTAAATCCCAGATGCTATGAGGTACCCGTTCCATCTTGATGTTACCTCGAGAAGTGAAAGCTTCTATAAATATATCACAGTGAACATGAATTATTGAATTACTCTTGTTTTCATTACCTCGCTGGATTCATGACCGACACATGAACTGTCCTCCATATTCTATGGAGCTCATTTAGTATTTACTTTGAAATAACAGGGCAATGTACTATTATTTCCTAGCTGCCACTTAGATTTGAGAATGCCCTGGGTGATGTCACTCACAAGCATTTTAGAACCGATACATATTTATCACAGAGAACATTTAACTTGCTGAGCAGGTCTATTTCACCATAGTAATTTTTTCCTCTATTCTTTGTGATTTGATATGTTTGCTCCATTTCTTATCATGGATGATGAATCACCTATTCTTGGCCCTCTCTCTTATGGGACAAGTGGTTAACAACTCCTGCTTTGTTGAGATTTCTTTCGGTATCTTGAGGAGATGGTCTTAAAGGTGAACTAAGAGCACTTCACCGGAAACTAAAATGTTATTGTCAAATCACTGTGTCCAATTAATTAACTTAATTATCATAGGCACTTTGTGTGAATTAGGGTAACTTTTAAATCTGCATCGCTAATTGAAGTCAACTGGTTGTGCATTGCACACAAGTAAGCCAAACACACCGTAACCACTTGACCTTCAAAAACAAAGCGCCTCTGCACCACACTTGGGTATAATACGATTCTGTGCACGTTGTAATACCGCAATAATTAGAGTCCGGCTGAAACATGATTTCTCGGAAGGGCTTGTCTTTGATCCGCGGATTTCCCTAGGGAGGTTTTGCATATTTTATCGCCTTTGAACTGTATTTGACCCGATGGAGATAACGCTCATTACAAACATGACTGTCAGCACAGATCTTTTAATACAAGCTAATACTGACTTAATAACCAATTACTTGTCTCCTCCAACAGTCTTCTTAAAGAAGCTGATAGAATAAGTGCAAAGTAATCACATATTTTAAGAGATGTCCAGCTGTTTCTTTGTCGGTATCCATCATGAATACATGAATATGAGGTAAAAAGTTTAATGCATATCCTAAAGGCAAATTTTAAATCATGTGCTTAGTTTGTTTTTGTTCCTCTTTTCATCTTTTCTTTCCAATGTCCAATATACAGCCACTGATCAAAACATTTGAAATTCACATTCATCAAAGAATGATTGATGACACTGAGATTTAGATAATGTTGATCAAATCCTTGCAACTTTGTCTACTTAATGTTAGACTGTTATCAAGACTTGTGTTAAGGGATATTTCAATGGCTGTAAGTACAACATTGGCATTTTCTTTGGCAACTGTGTACATTGTAGGCATATTTAACCATTTGTGTGTGGGAGTTGAGTAGAGTCAACATCATTTTTACAAATTTTCAATATTTGCAAATTAAACTGCCATGACCACATTTGATATCAGTATGAAATATGCATTCAAATGAGCCAACCGTGCATTGTCTTGTCCCGCGGTTTTTTAAAATCCTCCAATGTTTTTAAAAGATCTCTAAAAATGATCACTAAAAAGAGTAGCATGTTAAAGTCCTGCTTACTCTAACAAAGCATTAATATTAGAAGGGAAATTTTGTGTGCCTTAAGATATTTTTTTCTGTCTTTAGTTCCTTTTTTATACAACTTAGTGCATAATCCCTCTTAGAGATCTGGAAAAGACCTAAATCACTCAAATCCTACATCCTCAATTTACAATTTTTTTACACTATTTTTTTTAAACATTGATATTATATGATAAAAGTAGTTAGCAGATAACATTTGCATTATAGATCTTTTTACATGATATACACCATCTTGAAATCTTACAAACAATATAAACTTTACATCATTACACTTTGAATAGTCAAAATTTGTAAAATAATGTTCAAATTCAAACCATATCGTCTAAGATCAGTTTCAGGCTGTGTGTCAGTTGAAATTAAACAGCCAGCGTCTTTAGTACCTCACAGGCAAAGCGTTTATTATGTTTAACATAACACTATCTCATTACAATTTTCAGAAACCCAAGCCCAGTTGGTGTACCCATCTACATCGATTCTTAGCCAACCACTGACCTGGTTTTCATTCATCTTATCTTCTAAGCAACCTTCTTCGGCTTCTTCTCTCGACATCAGCTGCTTCTTGGTATCGGACAACCAGCTTTGGAAATCCAACACCTCATCCTGAAAAAAATGCAAGAAAAGATACTGAAAGATTCACACACAGATTTTTATAATAAATAACTGGATTTACTGAAGCCCTGTGGGCCATTCTGGCAAACATAGCTGGCAACTTTAGTCACTCCAAGTTCAAAACCTTTATTTTGTTTACTTTTATGCAACGAAATGAGTCCAAACAGGCTTAGTCTTAGGTAAGCTGCTTTTAAATGGCTTCCCAAATGACTGTAGCCATCTTGAAATTCAGTGATTTCTGTACAGAATCTACAAGGGTTGAAAGATAAACACCTCATGTTGGAGGAGAGTTGATTTCATTAGAAAATTATTTTTAAAATATCAGGTGATTTCTTTTTAATTGTCATCTCTACCAGCCAAAATGATGGGTACAGGTAGCAATTTCTTTTGGCAATCATTGATATAGCCTTTCTTCTCATTCCATAGTGCTACAACTCTGTTGCATCTGGCTTAACTTTGTCCAACTATTAATCTGTAATGGGCCATTGAATAGAAATGATTCACTTCATACTAACATGAGGGATACGCTTTGTCTACCGACACTGTAGTAACATACACCACATGATTGTATATTTATTAAAGCCCATGTCCCATACAATAGATTTTTCTTATAATATTTCAAAAACAATCGAACATTTAGATACATGGAAGTGTGAGAAATCTTGTGTCCAGTGCCTGCCATGTGCTCTGTTGAAGTCAATTTCTCCTCAGTGTCATCCCATGTGCCTTGTTTAAAATTGTCAACAATGTACAGATCACTTTGGTTGTGGGTCACTGTAAGAGCCACTGACCCAATACTAGGCTTGTTTGGACACAAATGACAGCACTGGTTGAATCCATTCCAAATGTATGATCACAAATACAACGATGGTTGAAGTATTGTTTAATTTTTCTTTACAGAATATCTTTAAACTCGTCCATGTAGCGATCCTTTATAGGGGATGCTGTCAATCTGTGGGTTTATAATGCATGAGCCAAGTAGCTCTCAAGACAAATGGCCGCTACCAAAGAGGCGTAAAACTTGTCTGGTGATCCATCTCAAGAACAAATGACCCACATGCTGTAATGAACTTTTTAGCCACCTTTGTCTAAAACAGCCATTCTAGTTTTAACCATTGCAATTTTGATAAAGTGTGTCTGTGTGCATGCATGCGTATGTGTATGCACTTGTGCATGTGTACACTGTAATGTGCATGCACGTATCTGTGTATGTCTTTGAGGTACACATGTGTCGTTTATGTAGTACTTGTTACAAAAAATTCCTATGCTAATTTACTCAATTACTTTATTCAAGCACTTCTAGATTTCTTGCTACTCATTTAATGTTTATTTTATATATTCTGAATTTAATATCCAGAATAAAGGGGCCACAGCACTGGTTAACATACACCAACCACCGGTCAATGAACTCCTATGCCCAAGGGATGAGAATAATCTCCAACATGTAACCAAGCACGGATGACAAGTCTCAAGGCAGCTATTCCACAACATCCAAATTCAAAATCCTCTTCAGAGTTAAGACCCTGGACATGGGATCAGTTTCAGTCGGCACATTAGCTTTGAGATTCCTAGTGGGTAAGATGTGTGGGATATGGCGGGTATCAGTGAAGTATAGTCAAGGTATCAACCTATATGAGGTGTGGAATCTTACTAAATATCATTTATGTTGACACTTAATCTGCCTCCGAGGAATATTGTGCTGTCAGCATTATCTTCTAAATATCTTTTGGAATGCAAAACATTTTTTTGGTTTGAATTTCTATCCTAAACACTTATCCTACACATTCTAAAAATATTCTGATTTTTGGACAATGCAAACTGTGTTTTGGCAAATTGTAAATGTGAGCTAACAGTTCCCTGAGCTACTTAAATCTTCAGGAGAGGGATTCATTTGTATATATTTACCAATATTGGCATCTGCCTTCAGTTTTGATTTACTTGAGAAGAAATTCAAGTATGTTTGGAAAAATATTTGTTCTACTTAGAAGCATATGAATTGCAGCTGAAGGCCAGATTACTCTTATTGTCTCTATACATGTACAACAAGGCTTATGTGCAAAAACTGCATAGTTTGAGAAGGAGGGAATCACGCAAGATTTCAAATGTGGTAGGTACAGTTGGATGCACAACTGAAGACTTGAAACCCCTCAAATTTGAATCTTGCAAAAAGCATGAACCACAATGGACAGCTTCACTCAACCCTGGCAGAGTTATAACACATAAATCAGGTAATTTGGGAAGCCAACTAAAATCACTGACCTAAGACTAGGCTTGTTTGGACTCATTTGAATGTATTTTCATTTTGATTCTGAATATGATCACGAAAATGCCAGGGAAATGCATCATTTGTAATTTTTGGCAAGAACTGAAAACAATTTTGACTCCAAGCAACTAAAATCAACTGCAGGCCCTGAGGTTTAAGAAAGAAGTCAATGCACAGGGTTTATCTTCTTTAACATCATCATTGAAAATGTAAATGTACAATTTGGACCACTCTTATCAGATCCTCATCAAGTCCACCACCATTTGAATACTGCCCTCAATAAGAGTTGGAGAGCAGGACTGAGACCTCACTCAAACATGAGTTTCCTCTCCCATTATTATAGACCCCTGGTTGAAAGGCCTGAATGTACTGGATTTGCAATGCTTATAGTTTCAGAAATCATTCTTACCTGGAAGAGCTTGTGTTGTCTGTTTCTCTCCACTAGTTCCTGTTCCTTCTGCTGCGCTTCATTCTCCAGAGTGGACAACCTCTCATTGAGGTCAGCCAGAGCCTGTTGGATGAGGCGCTGGTTCTGTGCATTGGTGTCTGACATCACCTGTTGGCATACCTCATTCATCAGGTCCAGCTGCTCCTGAAAACTGTGCATCTCATCCTGAAGCTCCTGTACAAAAATAGAAACACATGGGTAATCCTGGGATTGTTGAACACAATTTGAACAGGTTTATTCCTCCAGAGCAATAACAACATTTCCTTATCTTGATTAGACATCTTACAAACTGTCAGCTTGAATTTGAGACAGCAGCCACAACATGTTTGTTATTAGCTAATATGTCAGAGAGCCTCCTTATCACTTTAATATGCTTGGGTAAAGTGTCTTGTCTTTATTCAGTTATCTGCATGACTATGACCTTTCCTCATGCATCTTGACCAGGTCTATGCAGTTCCAAAAGACTGTAATATATGTACATTCTTGATGTTCTCAGGACATCAGAATAACCAATGGAGATCAACATCAATAACAATGGAGAATCAACATTTCTTTAAAAAGTAATTGAAGACCAAACTTAAACAGATCTGATTAAAGCTTATAAATCAGAGTTAGCAGTGGAACAAGATAGTTAGGAATAGAAGGTTATCGGTAACCTAGTTTTTACTAAGCAAATTACTTATTAATAGGGGTCTAAGCATTTATGTTATAGCAAACCAAAATGATGTTGACTCTTATTCACAAAAGATCTTCCCGGGCTTTGACAGCCCAAAGCTGCACAAGCAGGCGTATATTATCGCCTTATATCACGGTTATAAAATGTTTAGTTTCTTTTTAGGATTAGAGTTATTGCCGTTATATCACCACTAGTGTGTGGGTGATTAAAAACCACAAACAGCACAAATAATTCTTACTGCACAAGACAAGAGAACCCTGAAAATCTAGCGGTCATTTTCAGTACTATTGATAAATCAGGTGACAAAGTACAGCTTGTTCAGTCAGTGTGTCTGTGTGTCGTTCCTCCCGTCGTGGAGAACAGTTTGAGTTGCACACTGTCCAACCACGCAGACATGCTTGTAATGTGGTTCTGTAGCATGATCTGAAACTCAAACATTGCCCAGTCTGTCTGTTTATCTGCACCTAAATCATTTAAGAATAGTAAAATGGTTAAATAATGCATGTATGAATACAATTAAATCATGTATGAAGACAATTCTCTTTGTTTTATTTGTATAAAATTGCTGGAGTTTGATATCATCAATTTGTGCTCATCATCATAACAATAATTTCAAGAAGCCACTAGAGTGATTGGCAATTTGTAAAAAAAAATCACACAACTTAGTAAACTGTGAGTTTGAATAGGTCTGTCAAATGTCATGGGCCATCTGGGAAGCTTGGGAACCAAGCAGAGCAAATGACTCACAGCAGAAGATTTGCCTAGCGTACAGCAATATTGATTTACTAATAAGGTCACACAACAGTATAATAAAACGGAGCAAAGGTAGGGCTACAAACACAGACCTCAACTTAGAAAAACCCTGCTCTTGACCTGTTTTAGTGTAGGGGAATCCTACGACTTTGACTAAATTCAATACACGCGTACAACAATTTACCTATGACGACTGTAAGGAATATTTTTTTGCAGAGCAAATATTTTCAGGAGAAAACAAGGGGGTGTCATCACACTTAAGGGATTTACTGCAGCATGGTAACCATGGCAAAACAGTGACAGGGTATCCGACCTAATTTAATTACACCTTATTAGTATCCAGCATATTCACTTAACAATAATACAAAATTTAAACAGTTGCATTTAGTATTGACAAACAAAAATTTGAACATTAAGCACCACCATAATTTGTACATGTTTTTTTACCAAAGACTTCAAACTTAATTAAACAGAATTAACAATTATGTACTGCTTGCGCTTAAAATCAACTTGGCAATTATATAAATGGCCCAAACAAAATGTCCTTGAACTGGCGTGGGATGTTATATGTAAGCATGGACAATGCCATACAGAAAGAATGAATGATTTGGTCACCACGGAATCTAATCAGGCTATGCATTTGTGGTTCCCCTGTGGAAGATTACAGGTGGCGTATGAAGTTCAAGTGGGACATGGGTCAATTGGGTAAATTATACATTTCAATCAATAGCACTCTATGTTAGTAAATCCAAAGTTTTAAATCCGTTTTGTCCCAGGAAGAGGGTGGCCGGATTCACCCTCACACTCAAGCAACTGCCATTCTCCCTCCCTCCACTTCGCTGGATTTCAAATGCATCCTCCATCCTCAACCCAAACCCTCCTACTCTCCTCCTCCACTTGCTTTTTTCAAGTATTCTTTGATGTGCCTCCTCCTCAACCCACCCACCTCGACTCAAAAGCCCTTCTTAAACCGATGCCCGTCATCCTTTCCTTAGCACGTGCTCATAACCAACGTACACTATTGCCAACCGGTCCCACCGCTTTCCTCCAAATGCCCCCCCCAACATCTGCTCAAGTCCTCATCTTCTTCCTATCCATCACTTCACACCACACCTTGCTCTCACCATTGCTCTCTCTGTCCTTCATAATCCCTCATCTATTTTTCGACTCAGCCCCCATTCTCACTCCCATACAGCTCACTGATCTCCACACAACTCTTACACTAAACCATACCTTTCATCTTCCAAAAGATATCTTTCCCTTGCAAAAACTCCCCACATTCCATAAACCTCACCCACCCTCGTTGAAGATTAATTACGTCTTTTATAGAGGTAGTACAAATTCTGCCTAACCAATCCCTTGGAATAATTCCATTTGAAAATAAACACTCTCTCGGTAGAGACTTTACCTAATCTTCCCCGGGGTGACAGAGGCCTCAATGGAATAGCACTGTGGCATGTAAGCATTTACAATATCTGATCTGCCCTCAAAGTCTTGGTTGAATAGTTTGATCGACCAACTACAGAACGTCTTAAATTTGTGATCCATGCTAATTGAAGATTCAAGCTTGTTTATTATGAAGTTCACTCTATATTTTGATTAGGTCAGCCAAGCAAATAGGAAAAAACATGCCTGATGCCCTTCGTCAATCAACAACAAATTAGGAAATGAGATTTGCTTTGACAAATTAGCCGTAAAAACACCTGTGGTTACAGTGTTCTTCAAATAACAAAATAATTCAGTTAACCTTGCAAATACCCTTAATTACTGATATGGTCCTAGATAGCCTTTGACCTCAAGTCCCAAATACCCTGTAATTAGTGAAATGGACCCTAGATAGCCTTTGACCTTACTTAAGTTCCTGTATTCAAAGATTATTTGCAACAAGAGAGGGAGTAGTGGTTGGTTGTCTTAAAAAATATAAATTCTCCATCCTCAAGTGGTGTCACATTAGTATTTTACAATGAAAGAAATGCCCTTAAGATCCTGTGTGTAATGTGAGTAGCAACTATGCATCATAAGATTGTAAACCGATTTACACACATTCATCAAATGGGGCCTATTCTTACATTAAGGACCCCAATGCAGAGCAATCACTTAAACTTTCAACATTCTACCACAAAAACAAAAACAACAAAAACAACTGCAAAACTGAAATTTTCTTAATTTTTTCTAAGAGATGGGGCAAATCACCCAAAAAATGTTGCACATTAAATTTAGGCCCTATAAAGTATCATTTTTGTATCCAAAAAAAAAACATCTGTGTACTTATATAAACAAGATCACTGTATGTACAAGCAAACTGAATTTGCGATGATTCAAATGTACCATCAATGATTCCATTATAACAGCTAAAATGAGTACCTTCACACATGTTCATATTTGAAGTTCAATTTCGGGCTCATTTTGTACTTAAAGGTTCAGGCACGATCGATTGCCTCGTCCCCAGAAGCCCGAGAGTTTACCGGAATGGTCAACATTTTGGTATCAGAAGAAAGCTACTATTTTCTGATTTACCTAGTGAAATCCTAGAGCCAAAGGATGTTGGTTTGGAAGTTCTGAGCGAAAAAGTGCCCCTTTTGTCGACCAATATTATACTTTTTACACCAGTTTACTCTATGGGGCTTTAAAATCACGTTTTCGCTCCCGCACAAAACGGATTGAAATCGGCGCAAAATTTTACAGATAGGGTTTGGAGTGAAAGGACAATCTATAAAGGATGAACACCCAATTCATATCCTTAAATCGGGCCATCCCCCTTTAAACTGGCCAAAATTTTCACCATTATTCTGTCAAGTTCCAAATTTTAATTCCCTATTTTTGTTAATACCCAAATTGATCTTCTTAAAATGCGGTATCCACAAACCGAAATAATTGGGACACCGTCCCATACTAAGTCACCCAGTTAGTGGGCAAGAATAAGAGAGCAATATAATACCCTAAGTGGACCTGTGGACTGACCCTTTGACCTTCCACATCTGCTTACCCCACATAGACCCTTTGTCTCAATATATCAAAAAGCTTCCATAAAACCTAAAAATAAGTTTGTACCAAATTGACAGCATTTCTTGCAAGTAAAGCTCACATTACCATGGTCAATTGAAGAATTTTTTCTTAGACACACATTTAGAAAGTGACCAACCAGTACAACCCATATTTGACAATATCTAGTGTGGATCCCTATTTGTAATTCCATCAATTGGTGCTAAAAGGTACCCCTAACAAACAGACCCGGATGGAGTGATGGGGTGACACATTAAAACTGCTATTAAACTCTTTGAGGGAAGTTGTATATCGGTTGAATGGTAAGTGGACAATTCAGTAGTGTGACTATGTCTACCACATAAGGATGTGCAGACTGCTGAATCATGTCAATTTCAACACCTTTCACTATTCATTGTAATCTTTCTGTGATATATATTGCAGTGGCCCAACAATCATATGACAAATAAAATCAATTCAATTACTCTTGCTAAATTTTAAACACTCCCAATGCAAAAACATGCACACAATATTCACTGGTTTTTAAAACTTAGTTTTATGGTTTTGGGGTCAAGTTAATTCAAACAAATGGAATTTAACTCTTTTGAAGTGAAATTAATTTTAAAATTTAAATTTGAAGGTTGTGATGGTATTATACTTTTCGTGTCATAGTCATTGCATTGTACCATAACATAAACAGAAATGGTAGTATGGTACATTGCAAATAGTGAAGCACGGCACAAAATTTTATATTTTCGTAATAATAAGTGATACCATTGATAGCAATTTGGTTTTCTATGGCCACTGTGTAGTTTTGATTGGGTTAAATTTCTCATTCAAAAAAATGCATAAGTTGCAGATGCCTCTGGGGACTTGTATTTACATAAATTACATATTTTAAAGGTAAAGGAAACCACAACAAGTCACGGGATGGTGTGTGCTCCAGGTGAAATATTACCAGTTAATATCGTGGGGTGTTAAACTGGTTGTGCCTTTGACTGCCTGTGTTCTATTGATGAGTTGACAGTTAACTTATTTTTTAAGTCTGCGGGCAATGTGATAGGCTAGCTTCTTTAGTATCAAGTCAAAAGAGCTTCAGAAAACATACTTCTTGCTATTCATTAATTTGAAAAAAATAAAAAACTTAAAAAAAGCAATAAAATTAAAAAAAAAAAGTAAGAAGTGTCTCAAAACAACCTATTGTATTACTGGGCCCCTTATATCAGGGCAAGTGGCTTGTCACACAGATTCAGTTAACTTGTAAATGCAATCACCTATACTATTGATTAGCTTGATCATATCAAAATAAGCTACTCTTTTACATCACATAATCATTAATGCTAATTCAATAACATGCCTTTATGCGCCACTCCCTAAGATTTATTACTCAATTTCTTACCACATAAACCTGTGAAGTATGTGCCGTTTGTACTATGTCGTTGCTGGTGCGGGGGGGAGGGTACAAGCTATATAGCTAGCACACTTTCTGTGCGAGCATAGATTTGAGCTCTGTTGAGCAGCAATACAGGTAACAGTCAAATGACGTAAATGATGTGGTTTTTTGTCACTTATAACAATCAAATTTGCACATTCTCCCACAGAGTTAAATAGAATACAGATAGAAAAATGTAGCTGGGCATGCTTGCAACACTAGCAATTAAAAAAAATACATGATTGTGAAGTGGATAGTAACACAAATTTCACATTATCATTCAAAAAGATAGATAGGTGTGATACGTACTCTTGTTTTTTTTGACACCACAGTAATTGGACAACACTCAGGCAAGCATAGGGACCAGAACTGTACTGACCTAGTGCAAATTGGCACAGATAAATGGCATATCAAATTAATGGATCGTTTGCAAAACAAAGTGAGAGAGGAGACCGGTGCCAACAGGAAGCCGAGGGGCCGGGTAAGAATGAGAAGAGAGGTAAGAAAGATGAAAATGAGAAGGAGGAGAAGGAGGGGAAAGGTTTTTTTTCTTATTACTAAAGTCTCCCTCTCATGGGGATTGCATGTTGTACAATGATTTCAATATGGATTCTCATTGTCAACAATCTTATTAATCTATGTTTGTATGTTCTTCCCACGTATCACAGATACCAAACCCATACAGATGTTTTCTTTCTTTGGTTCACTTTTAAATGGAACTATGCAACTCAGACTCATCCTTCCCAATTGCCCTTATCTTTGTTAGTGCTCGATTTACAAAATTGTCAAGCAGTCTACTCACATCCCCGAGAGTTTATTTAAATGAATCAAACACATTTCGAATGTTATGGACACTTGTGGCATTGGGATTTTCCATTGAAAGCTGGGGAAAACGGACTATAATTGATATATAAATAAATATTTCACAGGGGATCTGTAACTTCCAAGGGTTATTCCATATGAATTTATCTTCCCACTAAGGAAGACTTCTTAATGGGAGTGTTCTGCATAGGGGTGTTGTGCATTTCAAATGTAGTTACTCCTGAAATCCATATTCTCTGTGTAGAAGAACTTGGCCTCCAAAAATCATCCACACGTTGGTGTAGATATTAATAAAAAATAGCCTAATGGGTCAAGGGCATTTGAACCAAAATTTCTTTAAGTAAAGTCACATTACCATGGTCAATTGAAGAATTGTTTCTTAGACACACTTTAGAAAGCACCAAACAGTAAACCCTTGTTTGACATAATATCTAGCTGTGGGTCCCTATTTGCAATTCCATAAATTGGTGCTAACAAGGTCCCCCAAACAACAGACAGGATGAGATTGATTGGGGAGACACATTAACTGCTATTAACTCATTTCTGAGGTGGACAGTTATACCAAATTGATCTAAAATGAGGTCATCCATAGACTAGACCTAAAAAAAATAGGGACAGCAGTCCCATATAAGCTGCCCAATTATGTGGTCAAAGAATAAGAGAGCAATATAATGACCCTAAGTGACCTGTGAATGACCTTTGACCTTCTCATCTGCAACCCCACACATACCCATTGTCTCAAAATTTACAGCATATTCTGCAAGTAAAAGTCACATTACAATGGTCAATTGAAGCATTTTTTCTTAGACACACTTTAGAAAGTACCAAACAGTAAAACCCATATTTGACAATATCTAGCTGTGGATCCTTATTTGCAATTCCATCAATTGGTGCTAACAAGGTCCCCCAAACAACAGACAGGATGAGATTGATTGGGGTGACACATTAACTGCTATTAACTCATTTCTGAGGTGGACAGTTATATCCTGTTGAAAGTGACAATTCAGTAGTGTGATATGTCTACCACATAATGACTGCTGACAGACTGCTGAATTCATGTCAATATTACACACCTTTACACTATTTCATTGTATCTTTCTGTGATATTATTACAGCAGACCACCAATCATATGACAAATAAAATCAATTCTAATATACTCTTGCTAATTTTAAACACTCCAAATGGCAAAAACATGCCCATGATAATAACTTGGTTTAAACTAGTTCTATGGTTATCCAAGAACATTGGCATGACTCAGCATAAAGGTGTGCAAGCTCTTCTTCAAATGTACAATTAGAATAATTTAAATTTGAAGGTTGTTTTTATTAGTTTCTAGTGCATAGTCATCATTGTTACCATCAACATAAACATGAAATAGTAGTATGGTTACATTGCAATAGTGAACACTAACAAAATTTATGTTTATATTTAAGTAACATAATAAGCAATGCCATTGATAGCAATTTGAGTTTTTATGGCCACTGTGTAGTTTTTGATTGGGTAAATTTCCTCATTCAAAAAATGCGTAAGTTGCTGATGCCTTGGATTTGCATACATAAATACCTTATTTACTAAAGGTAAAGGTAAACCACAACAAGTCACGGGATGGTGTGTGCATCCAGGTGAATTATTTACCAGTTAATATCGTGGGTGTAAACTGGTTTTGCTTGACTGCACTGTTTTCTATTGTGATGTTTGACAGTTAACTTTTAAGTCATACGGGCATGTGATAGGCCTAGCTTTACTTAGTTCAATGTCAAAAGAGCTTCTCAGCAACATACTTCTTGCGATCATATTTGAAAATGGAAAGGACTGGTTCCATAGTGATGAATTAAAAAAAAAAATTAGAAGTTTATTTCTCAATTAAACACATATTTTATTAACTGGCCCCTTATATCCAGGGGCAGTGCTTGGTCCACAGCCGACTCAGTTTAACTGTAAATGCCATATCACCTATACTATTGATAGCTTGATCATATCAAAGATAAGCTACCTTTACTTCACATAATGCTAATTCAATAACATGCCTTCTGCGCACCAACTCCTAAGAAGTTATTACTCAATTCTTACCAAATAAACCTGTGTTTTTAGTATGTGCCGTATTGTACTATGTTTGGTGCTGGGTGCGGGGGAGGTACAGCTATATAGATAGCCACACTTCTGTGCTAGACTATTATTTGAGACTTTGTTGAGCCAGCAATCAGGTAACAGTCAAATGAAAGTAAATTGATGTGGTTTTGTCACTATAACAATCACTTTTCAATCTCCCCAACAGGGAGTTTAAAAAATTACGACTAGATAATGTAGCTGGGCAGCTTGAACTAACAATAGCATTAAAAGATAATACATGCTTGACGTGATAGTAACACAAAAATTTCACATTATCATCAAAAAGATAAGATAGTTGAAGTACCTCTTGATTTTTTCTGACACCACAGTAATGGAACAATTCAGGCATAGCAATAGGGAACATAAAACTGTTCATGCCCAGCGTCAAATTGGCCACAGCTAAGTGGAATATTCAAAATTATGATGATAAAAACAATTTATATAGGATACCGCTCTACAACATGACTCCTATGTTGCATTTTATAATGATAATGTTCTTATACTAAAGCTCCCTCTCATGGGGATTGATGTTGTACAATGATTTCAATATGGCTTTAATCGTCACAAACTCTTTATTAATATATGTTGTAGTATTCCCAGTCTCACAGTACACCATCAGCGTTTTTCTTGTAGTTCCATGTTGAAATGAAAACCATGCCACTAAGGATCATCTCCAATGCCCCTTATCTTTGGATAGTGCTCGATTTACAAAATTGTCACGCAGTCTACTCAATCAGAGTTTATTTAAATGAATTCAATTTCGAAGTTATGGACACTGTTTTTTTTTATTTGCATTGGATTTTCCAGTTGAAAGCTGGGGTAGACTATATATATATATACTAAAGATTCACGGGGATGTAACTTTCCAAGGGTTGCCATATTGCGTGGGATTTATACTCCCACTATGGAAGACTTAAGGGGAGTGTTCTGCATAGGGGTGGTCATTTCAAATGTAGTACTCCTGAAATCCAATTTCTGGGTAGAAGACTTGCCTCAAATAATCCACACGTTGGTGTAGTATTAATGAAAAATAGCCTAATGGTCACAGGATTGAACCAAAATTTCTTTAAGTAAGTCAACAAAAAATATAATTTTACTAATCAAAGAAAAAATTCTATGAGATATGTCACGAATGTCACCCACCGTGCTCAATTGTAGGTTTTGCCTTGAATGCATTTGGTTGTTTTGATATAGTGTGTAGTTCAGAAAAAAATGAAATAATTGTTTTGTAATTCTAAAAACCCAAAGAATTCCACCAAATACTTCTATCTTACATGCAATACACACATCACGAGTATTTCTTGCTCCTGAACTGCCTAAGTCCTAGTAGTGAGAATGTGTCACATAAGACACAACCAGAAATATTTACAAAGATTAGGTTTAGTTTGGAGAGTACATGATCACACATTTATTTACCACATGATTCCATTTGCTGTCCTTGTAAATACAACAAAACTTGGTCTCCATACTCCTCTACACAAACAACCTCCTTGGTAAACAACTGTAAATGGACGTTACCTAATTTCCTATTGCTAAGCTAGCACTATTGTAAAAATGTCATTAGTACCATTAGAAACTTTCCATGATTTTGCCCTATCTTGCCACAACTCCGCGTTGATCTGGTGTTATGGGGACAATAAGCAGTGGTATTGCTGGGGAATTTATTTACCTCCATGAACTAATATCGTCACCAGCACAGTATTGTAAAGCGAAGGGTGACTCAGAAGATCCTGATTACTGAAAATTTGGGACCTAGGTGTGGCACGTAGGCAAGACGAGTGAAGTGGAAATGGGAGACGTAGAAATAGGAGGGAGAGAGCGGAAAGCGGAGCGAGAGGGATAATACAAAAATTTGAGAAATTGCGTTGAGGACACGAGAAAAAAGGGGGGCTCGGGGAGTATCTCGACAGAAGGAAGTAGAGGTAGACACATGAAACAAAAAAACCGACCAGGAAGAGGCGGGAAAAGGGGAAGTCAAAGGATGTAATGGCATATTTCGAGTTCCAATTTTATATCCTGTATTGTCTCAATGCCTTCAATTTTTCACAATGCCTTGTAAATTGTAGATAAGATATTTGGAATATGTTTGTTGTTAAGAAGCTTGGGTTTCTATTTTGACAAATTGCTGTCTTTGCTGGATTTCCTACAAAACAAAACAAATGCTGGTTTTTCTTTACTGCATCCTCACTAATTTAATAGATCAAATTTCACTAGTACCATCCTTAAACTGGTCATTTTTTTTTGTGGCTTGCAATTTTTGAGTGGAATTTACCACTTTTTATGCTCAACTAATGGCACTGTTGTATGGTCAATTGATTTCCAATTGCGGGACATGCATTTCACAGTTTCTTGAACTTGCACTTCTTTGCAGGAAAAAAAAATGGCTAACATACACATCTCTACCTGCCTCCAATTTCCAAAAGTGTATTTGATTTCTCCTTACCTCAAGTTTTTTTCATTCTTACTGTTTTTCTTATTTACCGTCATATTTAGTTTGTCTCATTTTCTTTCTTTATTCCTTGCAATTGTCATCTTTCTCCCATTACTATTTCTACCTTTTATAGAACAATACCACTCTCTCATTCTGCAATTTTGCATGTCTCTTGCTTCATCTCTCTTTTTGTTTGGAGACCTCTCCACTCAGTTTTCAAATTTTCCACCTAGCCACTTTGATCTTTCTCTATTCTCCTATTTCCTCTTCTACCTCTTACATTTCTACCCACCCTCTCCTCACCTGAGAGCGTGCATATTCCAGTGAAGCCTGTAACTGTTGCTTTCTCTCAGCTTCTTGCTTGGAAATTTCCAGCCATTTGGACTTCAGATCTTCTAGCTCTCCATCTGGGTCCTTTTCTCCATCATCCACCAGGCTAGTGGCATGCCTCCTGGGTGTTGTACCTCGTCTTGCAACAGATTTTAACAGTGCCTGGTGTGCAGACAGTTCCTCTTCAAGTTTCTGTGAGACAAAGAACACACAGCATGGTTATGTTAGAGGGGTCCTTATGTTTCGGGTGGACAATATTGAAAATGTAGAGTAGATTATCTAAACAACCATTAAGAATTGTTCAATTTCAATGGCTTTAATTTGATTATCTCAACACACATATTTTCCCTAGCATAATCTAACAGACAAAATAAATGCTCTACTCAAACATTTGCTATTTATTTCATTATTTCAAACATTTTAACTTCCAACATTTATAAAAGAAATCCTGCAAGTAAACTTGCATGATACCCTGGCAAAGATCGACAAGTATGGAACAGGACCTTAGATGACCTTTGACCTTGGTCCAGGACCTTTGACATCCACATATGAAGGAACACCTATGGCATCTTAAACCCCAAGTCTGGTTTTAATCAGAAGACCTGAAAAACGAAAACCTAACCAACAACCTATTAAAACAAAAATCCCCATGGCTTTTCAAGTCAGGGGGATAAAAATGATAGTACCTGATACTTATAAATTGGCAATATGGCAGTTTACAGATTTTTCTGAACAGGTTTTATTGTCATTGCCAATATGCAGTAAATGCATATAGATTACTGCAAATCACATTCTGATTGCATTTAATTACATAGTGTCGTTATATGTACATGTAGGCAGTACATAGCTACATACATGTACGCACTGGTTTACATGCTACTTGTACAATCCCATATTTCACGCAGGTACAATTGACATGCTTAAAAATGGTTATAAAAAATGGAAACAAAAGAATGACCAATTTCAAGGTAAAATTTCATCAAGTAAACCTAAAAGCCTTTCTCACGATGCAACAGCCATTGCACAAGGCCCATCAATTTAGACCATAAGTTACGGGGCTAATGACAGATGCACACTGCAATTCCCCATCTACACGATGCAAATTGGCCTGCAACAGGTCCTTGAACATGGGGTGCTGCAAGTGTGGTTTGGGGAACTCTTGTAAACTGTTAGTCGATTTTCAAATTCAAAGACTTTTTGTGTAAGTGAAGAACTAACTACCATTTCAGTCATGGCTTTTATATTACTATGGCCATAGTCTTCACTTTTCATTATTATTATTAGATTTAAATGTTAGATAAGAAAAAGTAGGTACAGGAAGAAGTTATTGAAAATTATTTCAAAAGAAGACATGTCTATAATTTTAATATTGGCTTCCATAAATTATACAAGCTGTTTTGGTACACCTAAATTCACTGTGTTTGTCTTTTATTCCCTAAGGAAACCTTTATTATAAGTATTAACTGAAAAAGTAGGAAGTGGTTTCATTCACAGTTTAACATGTTAAAAGTTAAAAATACAATTTACTGTAGATATACTTTTCAAAGATTTGCCCTGTTGAGAGATATCTCTAATAAAACTATTTTGGTATTCGCTTATATAGTTACACATATTCTCATCAAGGAAAAACTTCTATTTTATAGAGTAGGCACTAAATGTAATGAAGGCCTCTAATCCCATTTCATATGATAAATTTACTGGACAAGTGCTATATTTTACCCAACAATTTGTCTGTGTTATAAGTCCTTTGAAATAAAACAAGAAAACTAAACAAAATTTAAGCTAAATATAGGCCTAACAGCCAGAAAATTAGATACAGAAAAATTTACTAATGTATAAAGTAATTGAGATGTATACTTAAGAATTTTCATCACAAGTAAACAACTAAGTCTCTATGTAATTAAAATCATGTCTTCAGGAAATCTTCCTAGTTCTAATTCTATTTACCAAGGATTTCAACCTTAACACAGCAGCAGTTTGGTTTAAAAATCCAAAAAACTTCACTTTATTCATATAAATCCCAAAAACTTCACTGAGTGCGATTTGAGTTTGTTGGTCCATTTGGTATCATAAGTTTATTAACTAAAGACAAAGGAATGACATTGACGTTGATCCCTAATGGCCCATATTCATTGCCTTAATAAGGAATGCTGATGAGCAATCTGAAATCTGATTGGTTAAAGAAGGCTCACTGGACTATCGGGTGTATGAAGGCCTCCTTGAAATAGCAACGTTTTAAAGCCTTTCTACACGATGCAACAGGCATCGCAAGACCATCAATTTAGACCATAAGTTATGGAGCTAATGACAGATGCACACTGCAATTCTCCATCTACACGATGCAAATTTGGCTGAACAGGTCCTTGAACATGGGGTGATAGAGGTGTGTTGGGATACGCTTGTAATGTTAGGTCGATTTTTCAAAATTAAAGGACTTTTCCTATGTGTAAGTTAAGAACTTACTAACCATTTCATTGTCGCTGGCTTATATATTACTATGGTCATATTCTTACTTGTATATTAGATTGATTTAAATGTTAGATCAGAAAAAAAGTAGGTTACAGGAAGAGTTGTTGAATTATTCAAAAGAAAGACATTTTATAATTTTATATTTTACACTTTCATACATTACAAAGCTTTTATGTGTTAAACCTAAATTTCAATGTGTGGTTTTATTCTCATAAAGGACAACTTTATATAAGTATTAAATTGAATGAGAAAAAAGTAGGAAGTGTGTCATCACAAGTTTAACATGTTTAAAAAGTTAAAATAAATACAATTTACTGTAGACACTTTGCAAAGATTTGCCTGTATGCGAGCTGTATCGACTACTATTTTGGTATCGCTATAGTCTACACCGTATTCTCATCAAGGAAAACTTTTTATACCGTAGGACTAGCTAAAGTTATGGTAGGCCTCAATAATCCATTTCATATCATTTCTTTGGCTAATTAAGAGACCCAATATTTGGGACAAGCCCAATATTTTGAATGCAAGAATTTCAATAAATTGATTCACTTACATGTACCTTCGTGAAAATACGTGCTTTTGGATTCTCATGTAATGAATTTTCAATCAAAGGTCCTGTCAGACAGACTGTATTTTCAAAGGACAAGTTTCAAGTTGGCAAAAAAAAAAAAAAACCCAAAAAAAAAAAAAAAATTAATATTTTGTTGTTCGCCGGAAGTTTGAAACATAATTAGTAGGCTTAGAATTAGTGCCCATCATTTGTTAATTTGAGAAAGGTCGATATTTAAAAAATACCTGAGAAAATAGGATTTGGTAATTATGGACACGAAATGACATTGGGATGAAAAACATTATGATGAGTGTATTATTATGTACATGGGGTAAAATGTTATCCGATATTGCGGATGATGCGACGACTACTTGTTTGAATCCATTTCTGATACTGAAAAGTTCAAATATTGATGGCTGTTTCAAGAGATGACGGCTGTCGCCCAATTCTACATTTATCAACAATGCTTTGTCAACGTCAGAGGCTGGATATGTAGTTTTGAAAGCTCATAGCTGGTTGTAATAATTGTTCATTTCAGTTTGTCTTATTTATTTTGATTACTTTCTGTGCTCAATTGTAATATGAAGTTGCCAATTTTAAGCGCTCTTCAGGTATTTATATAATTTGTAATTATCACTAAGATAATTGTCTGTATGTTGTTTTATACTTGACTGTAGTTGTTATTGTAAAATAAAAGTTGTGATTCTATTTGATTCTGATCTGATTCTATTATAATTTTAACAATTAAAAAAAAAAAAAAAAACAATTGTAATGATGATAGCTATGATTATAAGTCCTGGAAATAAAAACAAGAAAACTTAAAACAAAATTAATGCAAATATAGGGCCTACAGCCAGTAAAAATAGATATCAGAAAATTAATAATGTATAAAGTTAATTGAGATTTATACTTTAAGATTTCATCACAAGTAAACAAATAAGTCTCTATTTATTAAAATCATGTTTAGGAAAATCGTATAGTTCTACTTATGGTTTACCAAGGATTTCAACCTTAACCCAAGCAAAGAAATGAAAACTAGAATTTAGCGGTTCTCGGCTTTACGCTTTTCCGGAGGGGTTTGGGGTTGGTGTGTTCCTTCCGGAACATTATTCGGGCGTCTTTGGCGATAGAAGGGGGGGGGGGCTTTCTTTGTTTCGTATTGGTGATTGGTTCTTGTTTTATTTTTTGTCTTTGTGATGACAGTTAAATGCAGATCGATTGCGGCGGTAGGAGTGGCTCTAATTTTTTGTCATGTAGGATGTGCGGCACGATTTCCGAAATTGGGTGCTTGGGCACTTGTGTCCCAAAGGTAGGGTCTAGGAACTGAAATTTTGTGAAATTGCCGGATTTTGGCCGAAATTTGCTAAAATCTGAGCTTTGAGGCAAAAAATTCCCAAAAAAGGGGACAGTATGAACTGAAATGTACTTCCCAACACACAACAAAAAACAACAAACGGGGTTCGGGACACAGTATACTATTAAAGATATGTAAATTTTTACAATTATGAATAATGGCATTCTGACAACAAAATAGGTAAATAGTACAGATACTCTAACGACGTCATACGACCATGAAAATTTAATTAAAATCTTGAAAATGTGTGTCGTCGGTGACGTTTTAAAGAGCTTGGGAATATGTTTAGAGGATTAAAAAAAGCACTGATGACCACACCAACCTAGAAAACTTGCCAATAATTTAGACCATCTTTTAAATATAAATTAAACTTATTTATACGGTATAGGCCTATTTAGTTGGTAGAATGAATGCTGTGTATAATACGTAAAATTTACACAAGTACAAGATAAACGACGAGAAAGGGCAAGTACATTTTACTGTACTTCTATAGTTTACATCTTAACCACTCAAATGGATAACGTGTTTTTACACACATTAGTGTGTGTTGTGGTGGGGGGGGGGGAGACTACACCACACCCAAAGGAGCATCGGATGCACATGAAAAAACACTGGATTCATCAGGTATCATCAAGAATGAATGACAGAAGAGAGTAAAGTAGTAGGGGAAAAGCAGTACAATCAGAAAATGCATTTCCCATGGCATAATTCGGCAAAACCTCTGCACAGGAATATTATATTGATCTAGCTTACTATTAGTGAAAGAAAAAAAATAAAAATATTGATCGGTTTAGAAAATTAGGGAGTGCCAATTTGGAATGAAAAGTAGCATTTGCGATGTCTCCACAGTGATGCAATATAAAGTTTAAACGAATGCTTTTATGAGTTAAAGCACTATCAGTGATCCATACGAAAAGAGTCAAATATTTGAAATTCGCAGGAATAGCTTAAAAGTGAAAGATTAAGTCTGTACAAATTCTCATAAAGATCTTTTCCAACATGAAAAATTGAAAAAGCAGGGTTTCAAAGATAGAATCTCCTTCAGGTAGGTTGTATATAGTAACTGTCCGTGCGAGTGCGGGACAGTCATGACAGTAATGACTAAAACTATCAAGCGGCTTTATTACGTTGCTTTCGGTCTTAGAACTTGGCAGGGTACGTTTAGGCACCTGAAATGTCACAGCCATGGACATACAGAGTGTTGATGATTTTTTTTTTGCGATTTTCTGATTTAGCAAAAGCCCCCCACCCCCCCCCCCCCCCCCCCCCCCCCCCCCCCCCCCCCCCCCCCCCCCCCCCCCCCCCCCCCCCCCCCCCCCCCCCCCCCCCCCCCCCCCCCCCCCCCCCCCCCCCTCCCCCTGATAGTGCCTTAAGAATAGACCAAATAATTATATATAACAAAAAGGGGGCTGGATACTTTTCTAGGAATTGTTGTGGGGCCCTTTTCCGCGACCAGTAATTTCCCCATTAGTTGTACATGGAAATGATTATCAAACCAATCATTCTTTATTTGTTCATCATAGTATACAGCAAAAACACTATGATAAATAATTATGTAAATAATGAAAGTATAGTGAAAAATTAATCAGGTTTAAAAAAACATGAAATCATTCAAATGTGAGTGGCTTTAATATTAAGTGCATAAATTTCTTTAAAAATGTGAAATTAACTATTATTAAAACAGAGAATGACTATTGATTAAACCAAATATACTCCCGTAAAGTATTCAAATGTCACATTCATTTACACACACAAACGAGACACATACAACCACATACTAAAATTCGCAACACACTATACAACACGGGCGACCACCTCGCTAAGTCCCGAACGCCCACCCCCCGATTTTCCTTATGCGGCTTCTAATTCCGATATATTAGGTACCACGCGATAGTTGGAGTTACTCATTCTATTGTATCAAATTGATTACCAATATTCCACAATATGAAGTCACTATGACATCATAGTTGAAGAAAGTATGGAAAATGGGGTGGAAAATTGATAGTTCGCAATTTAACTGACGCAAAACAAAATGTTTTGTGAATAAAAGGCCCATATCTCAAAATGCCCAAAATATCAGTTATAGCTTTGGAATTCTCAGCTCACTATTTTCAATCTACACGTACATGGTACACACATACTTAACCAAATGGCTAATGTGAGGTTTAAATATCAAATTGGGCAAAAACAAAACGAGACACAGGGCGCCCACCCTCGCTAAGTCCCGAACGGCCCCTCACCCGATTTTCCTTACTGGGCTTCTAATTCTATATATTAAGTACCACGCGATAGTTCGAGTTACTTCATTTCTATTGGTATCAAATGAGTACCAATATTCACAATATGAAGTCACTAGACATCCTAAGTTGAAGAAAGTATGAAAAATAGGGTGGTGGGGAAATTGATATTCGCAATTTTACTGACGCAAAAACAAACGTTTTTGTGAACTTAAAAGGGCCATATCCCAAAAGTGACCAAAATATCAGTTAGAGCTTTGTAATTCTCAGCTCACTAGTTTCAATCTACACGTACATGGTCATCAAAATACTTACAAATAGTCTAATGTGAGGTTTAAGATATCAAATTGGGCTTAATTTCTCTCATTTACAAACATTTTCTTGTTAAACTAACTTGGCCACACACAAAAACAAATTATTTATTTTTTTCTATTAGTAGCACGTAGGCCTAAACATGTCAATTAGAGTCATGCACGCAATAAACAAACATAGCACGGAAGCCCTTTTGTGTGTTTTAAGTCCCTTAAATTAGGTGCTAATCTTAGAGATTAGATCATGCGATCGAGTTCACCATATATCCATAACGGAGTAGATGAGGTATTTTAAGACTGCATCGTGTACAGATAATGAAGTACAAAGTTTAAAAACTATACCAGCGTTATGGGACAATTTGCATAAGTATTGGGATATTGCAATGGATTCCTCGATTCTTCCATTGTGGAGATCTCGCAAACGAGCTATGACGTAAGAGGTGCGATTTTTCCATTTAGCTTTCGGGGGTTGCAACGGCGGCAACCCAAGCGAAGAAGTCTCGTGAACACAATCAAACGTATTCTCCATTACAAAATATCCCTAATTTACCCTTTTATTTAGACGGGTTTATTATAATGATATTTACCAACAGGGGAAGAATCAAACCCTAAAAAGTATGCCGAGATTGCTCAGCCATTTCAATAATTAAAAAGTACACCCCTGCACCAAGTAAGGAGCCGAAACAGGAATATCCAGCCACTTGAAGTGGTAGAAACCGTCTCGCCAAATAGGTAACACTCGGAGCTCTAACAACTTACGCAGATTTATTCCTTCTTCAAAAAAACTTTCTCTGCTACAAAGATCTTCGAAATAAACTAAGAATTCCGATGTTTGAAAACATTTTTTTGTTCAGAGTTCCAATATATTGCATATTGATTCAACTCATATACCTTCTCCGTCTACATCCCGTTTCTATCATCCCTACAAAGTCCTGGCAATTTGCCGTGGTCGAACCTAAACAAAATAAGTTAAGTAACAACATGCTAACTATATAAGACAACCGCACGACGACGAAAGCAATATGAGAGGCGTCCCGCCCTCATAATGAGTGATCCCTACCTGGTCCATATTCATTGCCTTAATCCCAGGAATGTTGATGAGCACCTGAAATATGATTGGTTAAAGAAGGGTCACTGGAATCTCTACTGGGTGGTATTGCAAGGCCCGTCCTGAAAATAGAAAAAATGTTCTAAAATTTGCTCAATGGTAGCACAGGGTGGGATTTCATTGCAACAGACCATCTACACGGAGCCAAATCTGTGCCAAGGTGCTCAGGGGAAGGGTCTGTTGCAAGCTTGTTGCAAGGGAATTTGCACCGATTATTCAGTGTTGTTAGTAGGGGTGACAATTTAATTAAATCTGAGAATAGTGGTTGGCTAAATTAAGGAATTCATTTGCAATTTTAAAGCAGGAACAAGAACTCCACTTGTGGCATTCTGTAGCATAAATTATGGTACCATGACTTGGAAATCAGTAAGCAAACTGCATTCAAATGAGTCAAAAGCCCAGTCTAGGTCATTGGTTTGAGATGGCTCTAAAACCACTGGAGCTTGTGTTACACACAGGACACCAGTTTGATGTCTTGAATGAACAAATGCATCGTATCAATTCTATTTATATGGAAGTATTTTCCCCAATGGTATAATTGATCCAATGTCATATAAATAACAAGAGCCTCCTTGGCTAGAGATGTTGTTAATGGTACTATCCTGAAAACAAGAAAAGGGACGGCGTCAGAGCCACTGAAAATTCAAAAGTAACAAACTGAGCTTAAATATGGTGGTTGCCATCAATATATTTTTCCATTGTAAATTTCATTACCTGGACAAATTAATTACCTAAAATGGATTTCGCATCACGTAAACTCTCTATAAAAAGAGAAACTTAAGTGAATAAAGATATTCAATTATCAGTTCTCAAATTCAAGTAAAACCTTAGTTTACCAAAAAAAGCCTTTTGGAGAATTTCACCCTGGCGTCATCTTGTAATTATGATTTGCATGGTAGCACAGTCTTATAACAGCTTGACTAATGCTCTATATTCCAAGCTTAGAATAAGCATTTTGTGCTGCAATGTGCAGGCGATTATCCTTCGTACAAGTAGGTGTATTTTACCTAAAGGGTATATAGAAAGTCACATCATGCCACGGTCACACATCCACTCTAGAAAGATTAGATTTAATGATTCCTCCATCATGGTGCAAAATAAAATAACCCTAATGAGAAAAATGGTCACATCTACCACCATACTTCACTAAGTGAGTCCTCATTCATTCATTAGATTATGTTTTAACAAGTCATTGAGAACGAGTCTATAATTAGCTCGCCCCATTGCGGTTCCTTTTTTCTTTTACAAGCGAATTAAATATTCAGAAGTGGTGGGTTTATCCCCCATTTTCGCTTGGTCACACAATTTAGAATGCATGTATAGAGTTGATGCCATCTTAAATTATGTACACAAAAGAACTATAATTAGTATGGGATCTTGGCACAGACCCACAATAGGGTCAGGGGAAAAGAGGGGAGGGGTTTTGTAAATTTGTTCAAAAAGCAGATCTAAATGTGCAGTTTGCTCTTTCCACCTTAAAGATACTATCAGTGATCCACCCGAAAGAGTCAAAACAGTTGAAATTTGCTGGAATGGCTTTGAAAGTGAAGGATAAGCCTGTAGTATTCTCATAAGTTGTTTTTTTTCAACTGAAAAATTGACAGAAAAGGAAGAAAACAGCCGTGTTCAAATATATGAATCCCCATTCAATTATGTGTTGTAGAAAGTGTCCGTACGGACAGTAATGACTAAAATATCAGATTTTGTCCTTATTGGGTTGCTTTTAGTCTTATCACTTGTAGGGTATGTTAGGATACTTATACTTTTTAAATAAATACGAAAAAGTACACGGTCTCGAACTCGGTCCTCTTGCTATCTAGGCGTGAGAATTACCACTGGACCACAGAGGACTGTGTTTACGTGGACACTGGAGAAACGAGCGCCAATGCATTTCTCTCTTCAGAGTTGCAAGCGGCCGTAATTTCATAATTTATCTAAACACTTTCTCGAGTCGTATCATCTACTTGATCCTCGCATGCATTGCATTGAGTTTCGCTTTGTCATAGGTTCTGTTAGAATCATGCATATATGCCCACCCCTTCTAAAAGATACCTATACTTGTTACAAACATGTAAAAATCTGATTTTTGATGGTTTTTTTTCGATACTGATTAAGCAAATCACTGATAGTGCCTTTAAGGTTGTTTTACATCAGGTACCTCTTGGATAAACACTACAATGTGACCATAAAAACATGTCTTCATATACGTTTTTCATAAAATGGATACTAGGCCAACTTAAATACCACCAAAATCCCACAACCTACCGCCTGCAAAGAGACCATTTGAATGCTTGATAACTAACAAAAAAATGAACATATGTATGGAATTGCTTAAAAATCACTGTCTATTTGGAGAAGGTGTACATATTTGAGTAGAACCAGCACTATCATAAGAACATTTGGGACAAACTGCACCATTCAGAAAATCTTGACGCAGGTAATTACTTTCCCAGAAATCTTAGAAGATGTGACCATTCGGTAACGTGTGGTGTCGATTTGAAATTTAGTGGGAAATTCCGTCAAAAAATGTCCTCTCCGAATTTAGGCCAATAAAGCTTAAACTAAATTGACGATTGATTTGTGGTATTTTCTTTAAAAACTCTAGTTTAGGTTCCTATACATTTGTAGTAAACAGTTGGTGGCTACCCATTAAGTTTTCCTGTATGACATGATCAAATGTTAGAAGTCAGTGTTCCGTCAAAATCTGTCCTTTCCGAAACATGAAGTTTGACTAACCATAAAAATTGTTCCTGAAGACCTCACATCTCCAAATTTTGGAACATACTGTTTAAATTATCTATATTACAAAAATATTAATACTGAAAATAATCAAAGCACTTTGTTTTTTCACCCCAAATGTAGAAATGAATGAAGTGTTTCTGGTCAAAATCTTGTCCTCTCTGAAAAATGTAACATTTTGTCAATCATAAAAATTGTTCACGAAGAACATGACTCCTCAAAAATTTTGGAATATACTTCTCAACTTGTCCTAACCAAAAAACATGTAAACACATCAATATTGAAAATAACCAACTCATGAGACTTCATTTTTCACCCCAAATGAGACAGCCGAGGTCCCCTGATTGTAAAACAACCCTTAATTTAAAAAAGGCAACCACTGTCACATGAATTTCCACTCATCAACAACATCAAACTATGTGCTATAATAAATTAGCCATATTGTCTGCATAACATATTTGTAAGACTTTTGCTTTTAATAATGTGTGCTAAACCCCTAGCTAATTTTATAATAGCTGTCCTCTTCTCAATGTGCAGCATAAAATAACAACCTCATTCCGGGCACAGAATCCCTGGGTAATTCAAGATGTGTTGTGAAATCCAGTCCACACAGAGTGGACAGGATTTTCATTATAAGGAATGGCCAGTTATGCACTAATTAAAATTTTTCACGCCAGCTGAATTTTGCTGGTATGATAAAAGTGCACTTATACTGAAATATGATAAGTGTGGATACATTGTTGGGCTCTCCTAGTCCAAATAACGACCGTAACAATGGATGAGAAGGCATAGGTGGCTGCTAAAATTAAACTGACTAAAGGTCGTACAAATATTTCTGTAGCCATGTAAAACAACCAAATATTGTCCTGTAAATTTGACTTTACATATTTACCTTGAAAAAACAGTTAGGCACATTCAGCAAAGCAAATATTTTGATGTTATTACAGATAATGACACAAAATACACAACATTTAAGTTTGTCATACTTTCCCAATACTTATATGAAAACAAAATGGAGAAAAAAATTCTCAGTTTTTGTCTTGAAACAAAACAGGCTGTTGTATAAACAACTCCTTTGAACTTTTAAACCTGATGTGTAGACAACATTTACTATGTCCAAGCAACCATCACCTATGTATGAAACCACCATTGATTTCCATAATAGTAATGTGCGTAGGTGTGTACATGCTTCGCATCTCAATGTACCCTTGTGTCAGT